>JARUHE010338022.1:0-10594 GCA_031471125.1 Archaeomysis grebnitzkii | reverse complement strand
TATTTATATATCTTTCCAATTTTCAAAGAAATCAAGCAAGATTGACAAACTTTTTAGTCTTTTATGCAAAGTCACAAGATCAATTTCATTTCCTTCATAAAACAAAGTTAAAAATGACTCTTATCTGGATTATTGCAATTTAGTTCATTTATTGTTTATCTTTCGTACATGCATTGTTACCATTCTTCTTGAAAAGCTATCTTAATCAAATCATGATTAATTTATCTCTCCTCTTTAATTTTAGTCAATAGTTAACCATAAAGAACAATTAGTTAATTCACATTGGGCCTGGTTAGTACTTAGACGGGTGACCAGATGCTGCTAACGGTTTAGCAATGGATGTGTATTGCACCTATAGCCTGAGCCAATGGAATCATAATTGCAAATAAAAAAGATTGACATTTTAAATTTTCTATTTTAATAAATAAATACAATTGACATTTAAGATAAATAAATGTATTTTTAATAAATAAATAAAATTGATATTCAAGATAAATATATTTTAATAAATAAATAAGATTGAGATTAAAAATTAATGTATTTTAATAAAGAAATAAGATTGATATTTAAGATAAATATATTTTAATAAATAAATAAGATTGACATTTAAAATGAATTTATTTTAATAAATAAATAATATTGAATTAAATTCACAATTTCAGGACAACTCCAGCCAATGGTCATCTCGCTTTACCTGGTCCTTGTACAATCGAAGTTCGGGATGGATCGGCCTTGTCTCAAGAAGACTTCATTCAGCAGTAAATCTGAAATATTTTTTGTCATTAACTAATAATTTGTGCCTAGTTTGATTACAAGTTTACTAACAAAGTATGGAATTAATTTTAGTCCTTGTCTACTTAACTGTATTATACAAATACTAGAATAGAGTGATAATTAATTTGTTTTGTAATTATATCTTATTGTTTTTATTTATTTCCAACCATGATTAAGATTATAAGCAAATTAAAATTGTTTATCTTAGAACATTTTAAAAATAAACATTGAGTTGATTGAAATTGAATCTCCTAAATTATTAGATGTTTTTATTCCTAATTGTTAAATTAATTGCCAAAATGTTTTTAATTTATTCATTAACAAGTACGAGAATTGTCTAAAAACTCCTAAAATATCTATTATTTAAAAAAGTATAAATTTTAGACAAAAATGTCCTTCAGGCATTCTACCTTAGAATCTCCTATTCTTTCATTTGTTTTAAACAAACTTTTCTATAAACATTCAAATAACAATCTTGGTTAACCATGAATTTCAAGTGTTTAAGAAAATGTTTGTTTTAATAAGTGAATAATAATTAAAGAAAAAAATCTTTAGTGCCTCCATAGTAGAATGCTATGTTCTTCATTTTCATTTAAACAAACTTTTCTGTAAAATTAATATTTATTATTATTTTGAAAAAATGCAAATTTGGTAGAGTCCACAAATCATCCACCATCCCAACAACAACAACAATAACAAGCAGAGGTCACATATAGAAGCTGTTTTTTTAAACACAGCTTAATAAGAGGTTCTTTATGAAAAATCTGAATTTCTTTCTTTTGAGATAAGTTTTTTGTCAAGCATGCATAGCAAAGCTCTACATAGGCAATGTTGTTGTTAGACAATGACTTGAATGCTTAAATATCATCTATACTATTATCATTTCTTTTCATGTAGGCTTGATTATTGGTTTTGATATATTACTATATATTTTTATTTGATTTTACTACTTTTTATCTACAATTTTTCATCAAATTAACTTAATTTTTTATTAATTTTGTTTTCTTATTTTGGTTTAATTTATGCATCAATGGATTGGAATTGAAGTACACATAAATAGTATTTAATGTAATATTTTGATTAAATGATGTTTTCTCACTTTTTAACACCATTTTTGATTGACATTTCTGGTTTGGATATAAAAAAAAATTTTGATAGATTTTTTTTTACATATTTTGTTTTCATTTATGCATCAATAGATTATAAATACAGTATACATTAATAGTCTCTAAGGTGTATTTTTGATTAAATTATGTTTTCTCACTTTGTTACACCATTTTTTATTGGCATTTATGGAGATAGAATTTTTTTTAAAGTTACTGAATGAATCATCACGAGACATTTAAATCGTTCGGTTTGTGGGTCACTAGTTTTACAAAACAACTCCTCGATTTCTTAATGCCCTTGAGAAACTAAAAATTAACACGGTTATAAATACATTTTTTTAAGTTTTTTTGTTTATCTTAATGCACGTACAAAGTTGAATTTTATAATTATATTTGGAGTATTGCATTTAAACATTTCAGATATGCTTACACAAAACCTGTTGTGATAAAAGGAGCTTCAAAAAATGATGTAAGTAATGTCACAATGTCTATAAAATATATTTAATTGCTTGTATGATTTTTTTGAGTGTGTCAGAGACAAAGGTCTACTAAGTTGTTACTTTTCCTTTGTCTCTGTCATCTGCATAGTAGTTGTATCTAAAATATTCAAGTAAGCATTCAAGTTTTTTTGTTTGTTGAACTACAGTTATCATTTATATTTAATGCCAAAAATTATGGAATCTCTTGTTCACTCATTAATTTTTTCAAATTTAGATTATTGTAATAGCTTATACATAAACCTTCCACAAAAATGCATTCATAAATTGCAAAAAATACAAAATGCTGCTGCCAGATTGATCACCAAAACATCTAAATTCATGCATATCACACCGATTCTCTAACAATTACATTGGCTGCCTATAGAAAAACACAATATAAAATACTAACCTTAGTTTTCAAATGTTTAAATAACATGGCACCTCACTATCTTTCAGATCATATAAATATATACACTCCATGTAGAACACTTCGCTCCTCCACTTCATTTAATCTTCACGTTCCTACCATTAAAACAAATTACGGCAAACGCTCATTTTTTCATGCTGGACCAACATTATGGAACTCACTCCCACATTTAATGAAGTTAATCACCTCATACACAATATTTAAGAACAAATTAAAAAGCTATCTTTTTAGTCATTCATTTTTTCTGCTTGATTTTTTGTTGTTGTTTGTTTTTTTAATCTTTAGTTTTTCTGAGTGTATTGTCTTTTTAATTGTGTAAAGTTCACAAGAGTATTATATAGTTGTGCACTATAAAAATGTTTTTAATTATTATTATTAGTAAATAAACAGATATGAAGTGTACATTAAAAAGTGGCAAGTGATATTTTAAAAAAAACTCAGTTATTGAGATATAAAGGTCTTTATGAAAAATTTGTGTGGAAATGGCAATGTTTTTTCAATGTTCAAATAAACATTCAAATTTTTTGTTTGTTGACCTACAGTTATCATTTATACCCTATCTCACATGAACAGTTATGAGGTGTACATTAAAAGTTCCCAATTTATATATTTTTTAAAAAATCTATAATTATTGAGGTATACGGGTTTTTATGAAAAATATTGTGTGGACATAGCTATATATTTTTTTTTTTTTTTTTTTGGTTGATGTACAGTATTCTATATGTGAAAAATATACTGTTTTTCATACATGTGAAACATTGGTGACTGAGGTCCACTGGTTTTTTAATTAACGAAATTTACACCGATTTGTAAGAGAATAACTCCTAGGATGAAAAATAGAAAGATGTTTTTCTGTATTTTCAGTTTAAAAACATAGTTTAAAATGAGTTGGAACATGACAAACATTTACATGCTTGTTAAAACAACACCTATATGTATATTGTAAACTATTTGGAAAAATAATGAAAAAAAAAATTATTAATTTTTCAATTCACATAAATGAAAACCTAAAAAAATAATAAAACAATATTATACACAAATGTTAAAACAAATAAGTAAAATTTTAGGAAAAAATAATATATTCTCTTCTGGATTAATTAACATCGCTATATATATATTATATTAATCTTCAAATTTGAATTATCTTCCTTTAATAATAATAATAATAATATTATCCATTTAAAGTAATGAATTAAATATTTTCAGAAATTCAAGATGGCGACACAAAAAGCAAACTTATTAAGGAGTTATGGACACTCTGAAATCCTGCTGAGCTCTGCCAATAGCTACAGTTATGAAAGAAGAAAAATGCACTTTCGAGATTATTGCAACTGCCACATTAAGCCACAAAAGATTTCAACATTGGCTAATGGTGAGAGTTGAAATGTTGCAAGATGCATTCTCTTTTTTATCCTTCCATTCACCCACCAACTGATGGGAGCTTCATCTTTTTTTATTCTATTTTCTTTTGTATTTTTTTATTTTATATTCTATGTCTTTGACAGCTTCTTTAAAAATATTTATTTACCTTCAAAGCTGGGATTTTTTCCCAACATTGTATATACACTTTAATTTTACAAAGTAAAAAATATTTTTTTAATCTAAAATGCCTATAAGAAATGTAGATCAATTAACAGTAAAGTTTTAATTTGCTGTTTTATTGATGAGATAAATATCCATGTTAATGAATGAAGGAAATAAATAAATTCTTAATGAGTTATCAATAATATTTGCTAGTGAATATAATTTCCTTCATTATTTATATCTACAAATCTGTAATCTAACATAAAATTTAATATTCTTACAGAAACATTTTATTTCTTTGGAGATAATGGAAATGAAATCTGGCAACCTCTTATGTCTGAATATAATGTTCCACCTTATTATCTCCC
The DNA here is from genome assembly GCA_031471125.1 of Archaeomysis grebnitzkii. Taxonomy (NCBI): domain Eukaryota; kingdom Metazoa; phylum Arthropoda; class Malacostraca; order Mysida; family Mysidae; genus Archaeomysis; species Archaeomysis grebnitzkii. The sequence continues at coordinate 5,916 of JARUHE010338022.1, read as the reverse complement.
AAAACATAGAATTCAATTAAGTTTTGGAGTGGCAGGTAAATTCATATTATTTATTTTTAAAATTAACAATTTTATATAGATTTGAATTTAATCAATGATTGAAATCTATGATTCATTGCTGGAACAAGAAAATACATTCTTAATTAGTATTTAGTTTTGAATTTAAGTTCAAAGTTGTAAAATAGTTTTGAACTTTTTCTGATTTCATATTTTTTGGTCACAATATTGAGTGAGTCAATCTTCAGTAAAACAAGTACGGTGAAATTCATAAATGAATATAACAAAATTACTAGAAATCAAAAATTGAAAAACTACCTTGATGAAATGTTTCCTATGTTCTGTTTAACTTGAGACAAATCTCGTTTTTGTCGAGCGTGCGTAGCGAAGCTCTACATAGGCGTAGCAATTCCGATGTCGGCGGCGGTGCTAGACAATGACTTGAATCTTTTTATATCATCTATACTATTATTATTTCTTTTCATATAGGCTTGGTTATTGGGTTTAATATATTACTAGGTAATTTTATTGATTTTATCACTTTTTATCTTTCATCAAATTAACTTGAAAAAAATTTCAACAAATTTTTTTTTTCATATTTTGTTTTTATTTATGCATCCATGCATTGGAAATGAAGTCCACATAAATAGTCTCTAAGGTGATTTTTTGATAAAATGATGTTTTCTCACTTTGTAACACCATTTTTGATTTGACATTTTTAGAGAGGAAATTTTTTTTAAAGTTACTGAATGTATCGTCGCAAGACATTTGAACCGTCCGGTTCGTGGATTACTAGTTAGTAGTAGTGGCTAACTGGTGGATTTTCTCCCTAACATATTGTTAACAGTACATCAGTTATAAGTTTTATGTCTAGTTTGAATGAATATGGGAGAGCAAACAGTAGATTGTTTAATATCTTTTGATATTGAGTAATTTGTTGCAAGAAGAAGTGCAATGTGCAGAGTTTTGAGTTTCTAGTTGTTTGGTTTGGAGTATTTTTGGCCTTTGCACACAACCATGTATTTGTCTGAATAGTCCAAATGGATCTTGAACTGATGCATTGTTTGTGTTTATGTGTGAGAATCCAGGAGATCTTGTATTTCCTTAACCTCCTCTAGATCTTGGATGAAGCCCACTTGCATCTTTGATGAGAAACAATTGTTTTCAAGGGACTTTCAAACTCATTAATTCAGTACTTTGGCAAAAATGAAGACATTCCTAATTTCTTATCTTAAAAACTTGGAGTTGATTATCGTTTGTTTTTATGCTGTCTGCTCGACACTTGTCTACACATTGCATGTTTAGTTGACCTCTACTGTTGTTATATTGTCAAGCATATGGAGAGAAACTATATAAGAGTAGCATTTCAGATGTTATCAGAGGTGTCATTGGACAATGACTTGAATGATTATATATCATCTATAAAATTCTTAAATCTCATTTCATAATGTTCATTATTCTTTTCAGTATATTAGTTTATTTTCATTTTTATTATATTACATTAAAAATTATATTTTATTCTATTTTTGCATCTGTAGATTGGAAATGAAGTGTACATAAATAGTCTCTAAAGGGAGCTTTTGATTAAATTATATCTTCCCACTTGGTAAAAGCTCATTTTGATTATTTCAAATTATTTTTATGTAAATATTTTTTTATGCAAGTTACTAAATGCTCGAGAGGCCTTTGAGCCATCTAGTTAGTGGATTGAATGTCTTAAATGAAATGTATTTTCTTCTCCAATTTCAGAAATGCTATAAAAAAGTGACTCCATTACCATTTGAATATCTTCTAAAGAGAGAACTTCCTCTGAACGTCAAAGTTGTTTGTGCAAGTATATGTGAATTTAATCCAATGATGGTAGACATCGATGTTGTCATACTCATTGAAGTGTAGGTTCACTTTTAACCATTTTTTTGTTTTTGTGTAGGTTCACTTATAACCATTTTTTTGTTTTTGTAAAGTTAAGCTAATCATTTCTAATAAATAAATAGAAACTTCTACTCAGATACAACTGTTATGCATTTACATATTTAGTTTAATTATAAAGACTGATAAAATAGATTCATTGTTAGTTCTGTTGTATATGTTCCTTTAGTGCCTAAAAGGAACTCTACATATCCACATGATAATGATTGTTTTCATCACCAACTGTTATGCATTTCAGACCATTGGCAATGATTGGATTGACATTAACATCTTAAAATTTATTTTCTTTCTAGTGTTGAACATCTTTACAAAAAAGATTTAAACAAATTGGTTGAAAATGTGTTTGGACAAATTCGTCCAAAGTTGGTTATTGTCACAACGCCTAATGCAGATTTCAACAAGTTTTTCACAAAGTTATTAGACAACAAAATGCGTCATTGGGACCACAAATTTGAATGGACTTCAATAGAGTTTAAGGAATGGTTGGTTTTTGTTTTTAACTCTCTTTTGAGACTGTTCAGCACCTAAACAATTTTGATTACTCAGTGTTCCAATCAAGTTATCAAGCATTACAGATTCGACCTTCTACACAGAATTTATCCAACTCTCTAGTGCTTGAAAGTATGTAACATCGCTTAAGACAAGAGCCCTGTGCAGCTGAAAAGTTATGCAAATTACGTTCTTGAATTATTGTAAATTTTTGTAACCTAAATAAGCAAAATAGTTTTATCAAAGAGATGATTGGCTAATTTAAAAATACATTTCAAATAATCTTTCAGTTGGCATAGATTTTATATTTACTAGAAATCTGACAGACCACAATGATTGTCTTTGATACAAAATCTTAATGTATTGCAGGGCAAATGAATGCTAAATATTTCAAAAAGTGTTCCAGTATTTTTTTAATAATCTTATAGTTGTTTAAGATTTAATTTCATGTCTGGTCATCAAGTGACTCCCTCCTTTAGGTTTAATTATACAACTTCTTAGGTGTGGCAACAATTCTGTGGAAGTTAAGAAAGATGAAAAAGTTCCATGTCAACTATTTTTGAATTTCTAGCATTGTAAAGGGGAATCTCTTTTAGACAGAAAAGAACAGTATGAAAATATGTCAAAATAAATATTCTGTTTAGACCACAGATCGAAATTCAAACTTTTCTAAGAAAAAAAATTGAAAAAGAATGGGAAGAAGCTGTATTGATACATCATCTTGAAGATTAGAATATATGATGAAATGAAGGGCCAATGACCACAATGCTGATGTACCTAACAACAAATGGCTAAAAATAATTTACACAATCAATAGTGATACAAATTGGAGATTGTTAGAACTATGTAAAACATTACTATCAACTAGTTAACAATTTTTTTTTATCACTATATAATAGGTTTTGTATTTGTTTTTCAGGTGTTTGGAAATTCAAGAAAAATTTTGTTATGATGTGACAATCACTGGTTGTGGTTTAGGACCTGACAACATTCTTTGTACTCAAATAGCAACATTCAACTGTGGTGGAAAAATCCTCCAAAAATCTGACAATGTGAAAATCAAAGTGGACTCAAATTTTGAAGTTGTGATTGATGTTGATTATCCGTTCAACACCCTGACTGAAAAGGAAAAAGAACATGAAAAGGTTTTGGTGAAATTTCAGGAGCTTTGGCATCAATTAATGAGATTTTCACAAAATAATGAAATTGCAGACTTATATGAAAGTAATCATTTTTATTTTGAACACAAACCAACTTTGCATTCCGAGTTAGAGGAGTACACAGTGCTGGAAATAGATTATTTGGAAAATAGCAAATTTGTGTTAAAAGATGAAAGTGAATCATCAAATGACAGAGGTGAGGAAGAAGATGAAATAACTATATTGTCCTCCAATGCAGTAGATGAGATTCTGAATGATTCACATCTCTCCAATCACAAGGACATATGCAAAGTGTTTCAAAAAGATGACAAAGTTAAAATCATTCTTATAAATGTTGATGACATAAAAGAAATTTCCAACGAATCATATTTGTTCACAATTTTTATTCTTTTCAATGAGAAGGCATTTATTTCGATCGATAGTGCCACAAGATGGATTTTCCCAACTGATGAAAGCCTTAGGTAGGTTATATTTTTCAACGTTATTTTGGTTGATGCCAAAAATGTTTAGTCACCAAAATCTCAACTTAGTCATTCAGATTTGATATTTATTTATCAACAATGCGAAGGAACTGATCGTTTAAGTTAATGGTTAGGCAAACATAACTAAGCTCTAGATCGGTGTTTGCAACTCCATCTGCAGCAAGGTTAACTTTTTGCTCTATAAAGTTTTACTTTTCTGTCATCTGGCATCGGCGCCCGGAAATCGATTAGTGTCAAACATTACTTTATTCTAAGAGTTACAGAAAACTTTATTTAATAAACTTTCCAAATAATTTTGTCAAACAATTTTTACGAAAAATTAATATTTGTAGCCCAAAAAACACACTTTAAAATTTTAATTCTATTGCTTTTGATCAAAATTTTTAGGTTTTTTGTTTTAAGAGTTATAGAAAATTTTGTTGAACAAAAGTTGTTAATTATGACCATCTATACTCCAAATAATAGAGTATTTGTTTATTTCACATAGATTGCTGGTCATCTATGGCTAGTTATAGAATGGTCTGTTTATAAGAAATTGAAGAACTAATTATATGCAATCCATTCTCAGTATTTGTTTTATATGAATTGAAAATTTTTAATTTTTGGTTTCTTCTCATTTTGTTGTCTTTCAAAGCTTTAATTTGTTTTGTTTTAATTTTATAGAATTAATGAGTTATCTATGCAAAGGCTATGCTCAATATTTGTGTTAGAACAGCTAATTTGAGTACTTGAAAACTAAAAACAAATATTTTATCCAATAAAAATTCTTGATGGATCAAATTGTTAACATTTAGCAACTAAATCGTCATGAGATTTATGAATTGTCCTGTTCATGTATTGTTAGTTTGTATGAAAGTACAATGGGATTATATGCCCGTTTACTCTAAAAATAGATTTATTTTGGCCAAGATTCTAGCAATTTTTATTGACATTGAATATTCTTTTCAAATCTATACATTGCTTAGCTTTGGTCTATATTGTCACCTTTATTGTGTTCATGTTGTAGGCAGAAACAGCAGAGTGATGAAGACAATGACCATGATAGTGGAAATGTGGAAGGTGTGCTGGAGGAGGAAGAAAGTTTTTGTTACCATGAAGATGTATTTAACTGTAAGGCAGGTCTAGAGAGAGCAGTGAGGGTAAGAGTTCCGTTGCTTGGTCTAAGTAGAGAGGCTTCGGAGTTGTTGCTAAATCGAGACATTCTCCTTAAGAATATGGAGCATGGGCGAGGACTGCTTTGCTCTATAGAACTAAGACTTTGCCATTGACAGTTGGATTGAGGAGGGGATGTGATACCTAACTGGGATTCGCTGGCGGAATGACGCGAGCAATGGTGAGGTGGCAGATATGTGTGATGGAGAAGGAGCTGGTTTGGTGGTTTGGCCATGTGAGATCGGCTCCAGGGGGTTCTTTGCTATTGGAGAACTGATAGTGAAGAGTAGAAGACCAAGGAGGACATGTATCGACAAAGATATGAGAGTGATGATCCTAGCAGAAGATATGGGAGATGAGTCATCCGAACATCCAACCTAGTTGAAGCTAGAACAACGGATGACAAACTAAAATAATGATTTAGAGCACTTTGCTTAAATTCATTTCCGTTTTATCTTATTTATTACTGAATTACGTTTTGAAACTACATGTTTTTATAATTAATCAAAACATTTTGAATTGTTTCAAAAATTTACCCCGATAGGTTGCAATTTTTGTCGAGCGTGCGTAGCGAAGCTCTACATAGGCGTAGCAATTCCGATGTCGTCGTCGGCGTTAGAAAATGACTTGAATGCTTAAATATCATCTATACTATTATTATTTCTTTTCATATAGGCTTGGTTATTGGTTTTAATATATTACTAGGT
>JARUHE010338011.1:0-10594 GCA_031471125.1 Archaeomysis grebnitzkii | reverse complement strand
ACACACACACATATATATGTTTATATAAATATATATATATATATATATATATATATATATATATATATACTGACACACCCACACACACACCCACATATACACATACACACAATATCACACCCATACACACACATACATATACGTATACACACAAACACACATACACACACACGTATACGAACCCACACCCACATGTACACTCACGTCATTAAAATATTAAATCTTTTATTATACATTTTTAAATGAAAGAAAACATTTTTCTCATTTTTTTAATCTCAACAAAATTGTAAAGAAGAGTGTCAAAAAAATGTAAAATGTTGAAAAACTAATTTATTCGAATAAAAAATGTTGAAAGTTTTTGAGTTATTTTGAAAAATATTCTTTCAATTATTTTGAAAATAAAATATTTTCAACAAAAACATTTTTAAAACTGGTTTAAAAATCAGATCACACCAATGACGAACAAATTTACACAATTGAATAACAATGTTTAAATAATAATAATAATAATAATAATAATAATAATAATAATAATAACAATAATAATAACAATAATAATAACAATAACAATAATAATAATTAGTATTATAATTATTATTATTATTATTGTTCTGACGAAAATAAAATAAAGTTGAAGTTAAATAAAAAAAATTGACAAACAACAAAACTGAAATGTCGTTCAGTCGACATTACAATTTTTTTTATTAATAAGTGATTCAAAAATGAAAAAAAAAATAATTGTGATAGAAAAAATAAAATGAAAAGGATGAAGAAAAGAGAAAATAAAAAAGGAAAAAGAAAGAAAAGAAAAGGAAAGGGGAAAGGGAAAAACGAAAAACGAAAAGTAAAAATGAAACAGGAACGAAAAAGTTGAAATGAGAAAGAAAAAAAGATCTAATCAAGTGTTCGCTTTCTATGATTCAAGTGTCGCGGATGTTCACTTGTTGGATCGACAATAGCACAAGTGAGGCAACCCACATCCAATTTACATAGCGCTTACTTCACTTGTGCTATTTTCAATCTATATAAGGTTCACTTCAGATTTACAAATCACTTGCAGATTTGCAATAATTCATCTGGCCATCAGCCACAATAAATGGAGACACAATCATAAACAGGAAATAAAATTGGTGAATTGCTTTAATTCAGCTATTGACAGTTTAATTATTTATTTAGTTGTTAATTAATAATTATTATTAATAAATAAATAATAATATATAGTAATAAATAATTTGATTACATAACAATTAATTATAATGTATAATAATAATTAATTAGCAAATATAATAAAATATAATAATAATAATTAAACATAAAATATAATAATAATTAAACTTTTACTCGACAGAAAAGAAAAGTTTGTCAAAAATTTTCTTCAAAAGACAAACGACGAATTTTTTTGAAAGTGAATCTCGTGTTGACGAACAATTGCCGAGATTCGTCTTTTGTGCACATGAACGACAATCACTTCCTCTCGGTTATATGGACAAACAAACAAACAAATAGACAGACAGACAGAGACAAATAAACAAATAAACACAGAAACAATCATACAAACAACAAAACAAATAAACAAACAACAAAAATAACAAATAAACAAACAATTAATCAAACAAACAAACAAACAAACAAACATACAAACAAACAAACAAACAAAAAAACAAACATACAAACAAATAAACAAACAAACAAACAAACAAACATTGCACATCCTTCGAACGTCATAAATTGCCACTTTGAAAAGGAAGGATTAGAAATAGGTCAAAAGGATTTCGAATGGATAGACAAAGATTATTCATATTATTTTGATCATTTCATGTTTTTTTCAAATTATTTTGATGATTTAAAGTTTTTTTTTTCTTCAAATTATTTTGATCATTTCAGTTGGATTTTTTTGAAAGTAAACTCGTGGATTGGACAAAAAGTGAAACTCTAAATCTATCACTTGTTTCATTTATTCATAACAGGTGTTTAAATCATCATTAGATACAACCGAGAAAAGTGAATATTCGTTTCGTGTATGTGGAATCAGCAAGAGAGAAAAAGATAGGGAGGGAGATAGAGAGAGGGAGGGAGATAGAGAAAAAGAGAGGGAGGGAAATAGAGAGAAAGAAAAGGAGAGGGAGGGAAATAGAGAGAAAAAATAGAGGGAGAGAAAAAGAGAGAAAGAGATAGAGGGGGGCGGATAGAATAAATGAATATATAAAAAACGTACCTATACCCTGGGAGGGATAGCGAGAGGGAAACAGGCCTATGCCTGTAGGGTACTCCACAAGTGAGAATCTATTTTAAGAAATGTAATCAATGAATTCAAATGTTAATAACCAACCCCCATTAATTATTTAACCCCCATGTGAGTGTAACGAATGCTAATTATAATTGCATGACTCACTATAGTGGCACAATCACACTTTTTAATTACTAGCTCCTATCACACATGTGTATGAATTTGTTTGTATGTGTGTGCAGGTGTATCCTTGTGTGTCCATGTTTGTGCATGTGTACGCATGTGTATCCTTGTGTGTCCATGTTTGCGCATGTGTATCCTTGTGTGTCCATGTTTGTGCATGTGTACGCATGTGTATCCTTGTGTGTCCATGTTTGTGCATGTGTATCCTTGTGTGTCCATGTGTGTGCATATGTGTGTCCATGTGTGTGCATGTGTGTGCATCTGTTTGCATGATACATGAACGTAATACAATTAATTAAAGCAAGCATTGAACTACTCTAAATAATTAACTTCACTTCATGTACTGTTGGTTTATAAAATTGAAAATTTTCACTTTTTAAAATATGTTAAACTAATAAAAAAATTTAACAACTATTAATTTTTTTATAAAAATGTCCATGAATGAAGATAATTAAAACAATCATTATTAAGGTCAAACCGTGCTTAATTATCATAATTATTATTATTATAATTATTATCATTTAATCAAAACAATCAAGTTGTGTTCCCGCACCATCGACCAAGAAATAAAAGTCCCACATATACACATTTCAATTTTGTTAGCTATCGAAAAAAACATTCAAAACATTTTTTTTATTAAAGAAATATATTTAAAAAAATAAACGTTAAAAAAACATTAAAAACATTTTTTTATTAAAGAAATATATTTAAAAAAATAAAAAACTTTAAAAAACATTCAAAACATTTTTTATTAAAGAAATATATTTAAAAAAATAAAAAAACATTAAAAAATTGTTAAACAAAAACGCGCAAAATATAAACATTTTTTTTGTTTATAAAAATGTTTTAAATTAATTAAAGTTGACAAAAAATATTTTGTATTAAATGAATTCTTTTAAATAAATTATATTTTTAAAGAATTATCTTTTAAAGAATGATATTTTAAAGAATAATAATAATGAATATATTTCAATGAATGATATTTTAAATAATAATAATAATAATAATAATGAATATATTTTAATGAATGATATTTTAAAGAATAGTATTTAATAGAAATATCTTTCGATCAATAACATTTTAAAGAATATTTCAATGAATGATATTTTAATGAATAATGATAATGAGTATGTTTTTAAATGATATTTGAAAGAATAATATTTTATCAAAATATATTAAAAGAATATTTAAATGAAATATATTTTAAAGAAGAATTCATAAAAAGCAAAACATTGGATGGCAACCGAATCTTTTGTTTATTTATTCAACAGATCTCAAGTGCTTGATAAACTAATCTGGCATTTTGATGGATGTGGTTAAGCAATTCGGCAAACTTGACGGATGTATTCAAGCAATCCGGCAATTTTGACGGATGTATTCAAGCAATCCGGCAACTTAACGGATGTAGTTGAGCAATCCGGCAATTTGACGGATGTATTCAAGCAATCCGGCAACTTAACTGATGTAGTTAAGCAATCCGGCAATTTGACGGATGTATTCAAACAATCCGGCAGTTTGACGGATGCAATCCTTTTTTGTGACATTGTATAGCAAAGGAGATTTCAGGTTTAAAAAAGTTCATCAAAATCCAAAATTATTTGTAATTAATTTACGAAAAAAAAACATAAAATTAATAATAATTATCATTATTAGATGCATCATCTCTAGAGCATCTTTGACCATTGTCCACCTAAAATAAAACCACATCTGTTATTTTGGTCTCTCACAGATTGTACGTTTTTAAAGATAATGACTTTCCATTTACATACGCAACTCACAAACAAAAATAATTTAAAAAAAAAACTATGTTTTAAAAAAATAGTTTCTAGAAATGATTTCAAAATATTAGTGATTGACGATTCGAAATTTCAGACCACACCTTAATATATCCTCAATTTATTTCAGTATTGTCGTAGATTTTTTATTTTTGAAAAATCATTATTATTGTTGTTATTATTATTATTAATATTGTTCTTATTATTATTAATATTAATATTATTGTTTTGTTATTATTGTTGTTGTTATTATTGTTGTTGTTATTATTGTTGTTCTTATTATTATTGTTGTTATTATTGTTGTTATTATTATTAATATTGTTCTTATTATTATTGTTGTTATTATTATTGTTGTTATTATTATTAATATTGTTGTTATTATTATTAATATTGTTATTATTATTATTAATATTGTTATTATTATTATTAATATTGTTGTTATTATTATTAATATTGTTGTTATTATTATTAATATTGTTGTTATTAATATTAATATTGTTGTTATTATTGTTGTTATTATTATTAATATTGTTGTTATTATTATTAATATTGTTGTTCTTATTATTATTGTTGTTATTATTATTAATATTGTTCTTTATTATTATTTTGTTGTTATTATTATTAATATTGTTCTTTATTATTAATATTGTTCTTACTATTATTATTAATATTAATATTATTATTAATATGAATATTATTATTATCAATTAGTTTTTTATTTTCAAAAACCTATATATTATAATCACACAGATTTATTTAGAATAATCACAAAAACACCTCCCTAATAAAATCATTAATATTTGTTAATTAAATGTCAAAAATCCAGTTCTAGTTCTTTGCATTTTTGGACATTTTTAAATTTTTGCAAATAAAGAAATATTCAAATTAAACCAATCACCATCGTCTCTAGATTAAACCTCCATTAAACTGAAGACCCTTCACTAAACTACATTAAACCTTTTTTAAACCCTTCATTAAACTGAAGACCCTTCACTAAACTACATTAAACCTTCATTAAACTGAAGAAAAAATAATGGTCAAACATTTACACACAAAAATATCTCAATCGTATCTATTTTCAAGCATGAATACAATTTATTTAACTTGATACAAATAGAATAATTATTTCAACTGAAAAACATGAGGTTAGCAGATTGCATCTGCAATTGGCCCTTCTACTTATATTATTTTTAATGACTAAAACACATTAAATTAACACTTATGTATCTTCATTTTGTATGCAACACAATTTAGTTTTCATAATCCTTTTTCTGAATACAATAAGAATATTCAAAAGTGACATCCATTTTAACAGCAAGAAATGCATAAATGGATGGACAATAGTACAAGTGAGGTAAGCTCTATGTTATTTGATTGTGGGTCACCTCACTTGGGTTATTTGTCAATCCAAACATTCTTTATTCAAGATCAGTTCAACCATTACAAAAGTATTGAAAAAAAATCATGTGAAACATACACTTAAAAATCGTTTTAATTATTTATTTTCAGTATAAATAATTTATTATTATTATAAATTATTTATTATTATTATTATTATAAATAACTTATTATTTATTATTATTATAAATTATTTATATTTATTATAATTATTTATTATTATTATAAATAATTTATTATTATTATAAATTATTTATTGTTATTATAAATAATTTATTATTATTATTATAAATAAATTATTATTATTATTATTATTATAAATTATTTATTATTATTATAATAAATAACTTATTATTTATTATTATAAATTATTTATTTTTATTATAATTATTTATTATTATTATAAATTATTTAATATTATTATTATAAATAACTTATTATTATTATAAAATTATTTATTTCTATTATAAATTATTTATTATTATAAATTATTTATTATTATTATTATTATAAATTATTTATTATTATAAATTATTTATTATTATTATTATTATAAATTATTTATTATTATTATTATTATAAATTATTTATTATTATTACTATTATAAATTATTTATTTCTATTATAAACAATTTATATTATTATAAATAATTCGAAATTTATTTTGATGATATATTGATGCCTGTAATAATGCAACCATTTTTTTCTAGTTTAAACATATAATTATTTTTTGTTTATTTATTCATAGTTTTTCAACAATAACATTTATTAATGTATTTATATATTTATTTATTTATTTATATATTTATATATTTATATATTTATTTATTTATTTATTTATAGTTTACAACAATACTATTTATATATTTATAGTTTACAATTATAATAATATTTATTTAGTTTATAGTTTACAATTATAATATTTATTTATTTAGTTTAAAGAACAATATTTATTTAGTTTAAAATAACAATATTTATTTAGTTATTTATTTATTTAGTTTAAAATAACAACATTTATTTATATATTTATTAATCATTCCATAGTTGTCAATGCAAATATTGATCACAAAAAAACTTAAACTAAATTCACATTTTTGTTTCAAAAAGTTTTTTTTTCACCTTCAAAAAAATAATTTTTTGAGAATTAAGTGAAATGAATCGAAGTTAATTTTCATTCACCCGAAACAATTGGTTGACGAAGCAGAATCAAAGAGGGTAAGGCAACCAACGTGACTTGCACCCACAATAGCACAAGTGATGCAACCCACATTCAAATACCGGAGCTTACCTCACTTGTGCTATTGTCGGTCTATATAATAATGGATCGACAATAGCACAAGTGAGGTAAGCGATGTTATTTGGATGTGGGTTGCCTCACTTGTGATGATGTCGATCCTGTTTGACTTGCATGTAATAACAGGACGACGGATGTGAGGTTACCATTCACAGTTGGATCGACAATGGCACAAGTGAGGCAGCACACATCCAAATAACATCGCTTACCTCACTTGTGTTATTGATCAACAATAGCACAAGTGATGCAACCCACATTCAAATAACATAGAACTTACCTCACTTGTACTTGTTTCGATTCATTGATCAAATAGTTGACGAGTATTAAAAGCTAACACAAATGTTTCAACCTTCCATACTTTTTATTGTAACAATCAACAATGGTTTGAACTTTAATGTTATTGTAATAGTATTATATTATTATTGTATTATTATTATATTATTATTTTTATATTATTATTCTTATATTATTATATTATTATTATTATTATTATTATTATTATTAATGTTATTGTAATAGTATTATATTATTATTATTATTATTAATGTTATTGTAATAGTATTATATTATTAGTATTATTATTATTATTATTAGTATTATTATTATCAATGTTATTGTATAGTATTATTATTATTATTATTATTATTATTATTATATTATTATTATTATTAATGTTATTGCAAATTACTTGAATTGAAATGTCAAAAATTGATGAAAACAACTTTGTACGAAATGTTCAAATCTTTTATTGCAGGTGATCAACAGTTATGTTGATGGAAGCCAGAAAGACAATTGACACGCAGGCTTTTGTGAAAATGTTTCACAGGTCACCCAACAGTAATGGAGTGAACATTTGACTAACTTATGACTAACATAGTCTAAATTGACTAACTTATGACTAACATAGTCAAAATTTGCATCGTTAAATTGACCAACATTCGTTAACAGTACACCTTTTGTTGATTAAATCAACTTTTTGTGATTTAATCAACTCTTATTACATTTTATCCATGTGATACGATTTTGATTAAATCAATAAAAAAATGCGGTTGAAATCGCGTTTATGTTAATGCCAAGGATGAAAACACACTAAAGTAATATTGAAAAAACAACCATATTGTTATATATTGTTATAATTTTTCTATATTGTAATATATTGTTATCATGTCTATATTGTTAACGATTTCATCAATTGTAAATTAATATTGTTAAAATCACCGTAAAAATATTGTTTATTTAACATAACTAAAAATCATTCAAGTTTTTAAAATATGAAAAATATTTGTTAATTTAGCAAAAAGAATAAATTAAACATTTAATAAAGGTTATTATTGGTTTTGTGGCTATCAAGTTATTAAGAAACGCATCATTAACCAATAATATAAAAATTATTTTCATTATTAAGCAATAATTATATAATAATAATGTTTACCATTAACCAATAATAATATAATAATAATTATTATCATTAACCAATAAAATAAAATAAAAAATAAAAAAAAATTATAATATAAAAGACCTAAAATAACGAATGTCTTCCAATTAAAAAAGATTCGCTTTTAAAAATTAAAAAAATATTTTAAAAATTATTTTTTTGAATTCAATTCAATTTTTGATCTATGATGCCAACCATTATTCTCTTTAACCCAAACTTTAGCCTCAAGTCGCCTTTTTCTGCAATAAAACGAAAAACTTAAAAACGAACGTCCTCTTTAAAATGGAAAAATATCTGTTACCACAAATAAAATTGGTTTCACATAATTCTATGCAAAAGACAAAGTTGTTATTATTAAACAAGTACGAGTAAATTAAAATCTGTGTTTGTATGTAAAAAAGTTTATAAATTGTTCAGTTTTTTAATACAATTCTTTATATTATTATATTAACAATTTTCTTTTATTTGTTTATAATAAAAATATTTATAAATCGTCAAAAAAAATTGGTTAATCATGAATTTGATGATAAATTAGCCAAGTCTAAAAACTCCTAAAATGTCTATTATTTAAAAAAGTATAAATTTTAGGCAAAAATGTCCTTCAGGCATTCTACCTTATAATCTCCTGTTCTTTCATTTGTTTTGAATAAACTTTTCTCTAAATTTTCAAATAAACATCTCGGTTAACCATGAATTCCAAGTGTTTTATAAAATGTATGATTTAATAAGTGAATATTGATTTAAGAAAAAAAATCTTTAGTGACACCAGTGTAGAATTTTATGTTCTTTATTTTCATTTAAACAAACTGTAAAATTAATATTTTTATTATTTTGAAAAAATGCAAAATTTTGGTAGTCCACAAATCATCCAACGTCCTAACAATCAGAAGTCACTTATTGAAGCAACGTTTTCAAACACAGCTTAAAAAGAACATAACCATCAATTATTTAACAGACAAGTAATTCATTAAAATAAATAAATGCAATTCAATCAAGATTAAAACAATTCTAACCTTCATAGACCAAAATGAAATAAACTAAAATCAAGTAACTTAAAATAAACTAAATTAAATTAAACTAAACTAAATTAAACTAAAATAAATAAAAATAAAATAAATAAAAATAAAATAAATAAAAATGAAATAAATTAAAATAAACAAAGATAAAATAAAATAAAATAATTATTTCTTCATACCACAAGATTGGAAACAGTTTCATGCGAAAGTTGTGGATGAAAAAAATGCAAAAAAGTTGAATGTAAAAGTTTTATTAATTAAATCATTCTCATGGGAAACTAAAGCTATTTCATTCGAATTAATTCAGTCATAAACTTTAAAGCAACTTAATTAATTCAGTCATAAAAATTTAAAAATACTTCAGTCATAAAGGCTTTCAAATATTTGTGTCAAAGACTTTCAAATATTTGTGTCAAAGACTTTCAAATATTTCGTTCACCAATGAATTAAAATAAAAAATCATTAAAAAAACAATGCGTCAAATTTATAGAATGTTTTTCAGCTGTAACAGATCATCATCATTACCCATATCAGGTGATGTGTACCATAAGGATATACATCCGCAATATGGCGCTCTCTTTCAAGCCGGGGTAAGCTTAGCATATGAAATTTTAAGGCAATACAGCCACGTCCAAATCCCTTAGAGCGGACTCGAACCGATGACAATGAGATTTGCGTATGCAGCATTAATCTCCAGGCAGCGTTCGTATCCACTCGGCCACCATCTCTCATCCAACCAAAGCATTGATTTGTCATCGAGAGACAAGCCACAACTAAATAATTTTGTTGGTGTTGGATTCCTTGTTCTAATTAATACAGCAACTCATGTTCAATCGAATCATTACAATTAGAACTAATGCAAAGAGGGTGCTGGATGTCAGAGGAACACATTGTGTGCTTTTGTCTCCTTTAATCATGGCTCTTCGACCATCTTGTGAGGTTGCAGCCGTAATATTCGTTTCTTTGGTGCAGGTTTAAATAGTTCCAATATAGACTGGTTGCTGAGATATGTGGAATGATTTTCGTGTATGGCCAGGAAAGGAATCTTCAACAAGTAGCTGCTCAGTGCTGAGTTTCAGTTGTGGGTTTGCTAGACTGGAATAAGCATGACTTGTTGGATAAGCTATGTGAAGATTCTAGGGAAATTGTAGGGAGATATTGTAGGGATTATATATATATATATATATATATATATAACCAGGAGTGGTTGATGCAGTCGTTAAACCTCCATTAGGTAATTCTGACCACTCAGTTTTATCTTTTACC
>JARUHE010338010.1:0-16077 GCA_031471125.1 Archaeomysis grebnitzkii | reverse complement strand
ACATATACACATATACACATATACACATATACACATATACACATATACACATATACACATATACACATATACACATACACACATATACACATACACACATATACACATACACACATACACATACACATACACACATACATACATACACACAGTGGAGCCAAAAAGAAAGTCCGCACTTGTCATATTTTCAATTACTGTAAACTTAGCTAAATTCAATTTAACTGTTTAAACAAACTATGCCTCATTTGATTCGTCTTTTATTCCTTTATAATTTTACCTGTTCATATTTGACTTTGAATTGAAGTATCCTAGTGTTCGTCAATTTAAAAAATAACTCCAAATCGAGAAGGCAAAAAGAAACTCCGCACAATGGAAAACTGTTATTTAAATGCAATCTTAACACATTAATACAACACAAATAAAGTTTAAAGTTTTTTGTTTGAAGAGTTACAAAAAATTTTATTGAAGGAAAGTTGTTTTTTATGTCCATCCAATCAAAATTGCCGAGAGTAATTTTTTCGAAAAAACCACCTTAAAAAAGTTATAGTCAAAAACAGAGTTTTGGAAAAAAAAATTCATAAAAAAAACATTTATTGAATTATAACTACGCGAAATTGCAGGTCATCTATGGCTAGTTATATTACTTGTTTAAATTTATATTTGGAATGCATATTTTATTTCCACCAAGTTTAGTTGAAAATGATGAACAATCTATACTTATTTATTGTTGTTTATTATTTTTATTTACAATTTTTTATTTATTATGTATTGCTTATTGTTTATTATTTATGATTTATTATTTTATATTTATTATGTATTGCTTATTACTTATGATTTATTATTTAAAATAGTGTATAAAACTTGGAATTACCTTATGATAAAGATAGTAATGTTTCACTGAAATTAATTTTTTTTCACAATAACACCATTAATTTTTGTATATCTAAATTAAATGTTGGATACTCAGTATCACCAGACGAAACACATAAACTAAAATTATAAATCATATTGTATATATTTTTTTCATATAACTAAACCGGTATATATTATCATTAATATTTGTATTGTGGTATACAATGTTGAATTATTTCTAACAAAAATATAAATAGGAAATAAAGTAATGTATTGGTACATTACCTCTAATCAAATCATAATGCATTAGCTTTCATGAACAAAATTATTCAGTTTCACAAACATTTTTATTTTGCATTAATCTAACTCTGAAAATAAAAGATATTCTTTTCAGTTATTTTATTTGCATTTGTTGAGATCTTTGATTTGATTTTTATTACCTTCCATTTCGTTCAATATTTATGTCTTCTGCTGTTATTTTATTGTTGGTATTGTTATTATTATATTATTAATATTATTATTATTATTATTCTTATTGTCATTATCATTACTATATTATGAATATTATTATTATTTTAACCTATTATATTAGTATATAATTTGTTGAGATCATAGCTTTGATTTTTACCTTCCATTTCGTTCAATATTTATGTCTTCTGATATTATTTTATTGCTGGTATTGTTATTATTATTATGTTATTACCTTATTGTTATAATTATCATATTGTTATTGTATTATTATCTTATTGTTATTATATTATTATCTTATTGTTATTGTATTATTAACTTATTGTTATAATTATCTTATTGTTATTGTATTATAATGTTATTGTTATAATTATTATCTTATTGTTATTGTATTATTACCTTATTGTTATAATTATCTTATTGTTATTGTATTATAATCTTATTGTTATAATTATTATCTTATTGTTATTGTATTATTACCTTATTGTTATAATTATTTATCTTATTGTTATTGTATTATTACCTTATTGTTATAATTATTACCTTATTGTTATTGTATAGTATTACCTTATTGTTATAATTATTATCCTATTGTTATTGTATTATTATCTTATTGTTATTATATTATTATATTATTATATATTATTATATGATGATGTATTATTTTGAGGGCGACCTTTTTCATGTAGCTTGTAATGTTTTTTTTAACTTTATTATTTTTATTATTTATTTATTATTTTTTTAACTTTATTATTATAATTTTTGTTGATGTCGTATGTTATTATTTTTTTAACTTTATTATTGTTATTATTTATTTATTATTTTCTTAACTTTATTATTATAATTTTTATTGATGTCGTTTGTTATTATTTTTTTAACTTTACTATTTTTATTATTTATTTTTTTTATTTTTTTAACTTTATTATTGTTATTATTTATTTATTATTTGTTTAACTTCATTATTATAATTTTTGTTGATGTCGTATGTTATTATTTAATGATTCTTTTTTTCGTGGCGTTCTTCCCAATCTCTATATTTATTTTTCCATCTTCAAGGTTATTAGAAGCTACACAATGTTAATTTAAATGTGTTAACGTGTTTTTATTATTTTTGTTTTATCCCAGTGGACCAGACTATGTTACAAGCTTAGGACATTCACCTGATTTTGTCAACAGCATCTGGTGTTCTCAGGTGGCCACCTATCCAAAGTACTAACCAGACCCAACGTTGCAGAACGTTCGTGTGAGCGTTTTGAATGAGTCAATGTAATTAATATTGTAAAGTTAAATCAATTCAGTCTGATTGTTTTTTCAATATGAACAAAAAATGAATTTATTGGTGATGAACATTTACAAAAAGTCAAACAATCCCAATAATACATTAGAAGGATTGAAAGGGAAATAACATTGGGTTAAAAGGGAAAAATGACGTCGGAGTAGAAAGGAAAATATTGAGATAAACGGGAAAATTATTTTTAGGATAAAAATGAAATATATCGTTGGGATAAAAAGGGAAAATATCATTCGGATAAAAGGGGAAATATCATTCGGATAAAAGGGAAAAATTATCTTTAGGACAAAAATGAAATATAGTATTGTGATAAACGGGAAAATTATCTTTAGAATGAAAATGAAAAATATCGTTGGGATAAAAATGAAAAATATCGTTTGGATAAAAATGAAAAATATCGTTGGGATAAAGGGGGAAAATTATCCTTAGGACAAAAATGAAAAATATTGTTGGGATAAAAAGTGAAATATCATTGGGATAAACGGGAAAATTATCTTTAGGATAAAAATGAAAAACATCTTTGGGATAAAAGGGAAAATATCATTCGGACAAAAGGGAAAATATTGTTAGGTTAAAAGGTAAAAATGAACCTGTGAACAGTGTGTGCAATTAAAATTACAATCGAACGATATTGAAAATAATTTTCAGTTCATTTGTTTTACTTTTTTTTCGAAAATATCAAAACAAAATCAATAACAAGTTGAATGTTTAATAACATCCGAGCTAAAGCTAATATTGACATGAGTAATGATAATATCGAGCATTATATCGAATAACAATCAAAGTAATATTGACATCACCAAGTTGAACTGAATGTCGTCACTAATAATAATAACAACAACAACAACAACAACAGCAACAACAATAACAACAACCAGAGCAATTACATCAACCACAATCACAATAAAAACCACACAACAACCACACAAGTGTAATAACCCTAACTACGACAACACTAGCAACACAAAATACGGCCACAAATTCAATGGCAACAACACTAGCAACAACAACAACCAAAAATCAACCACAACAAACATCACACAAAATAAAACAACAACGATTGCAACAATAACCACATCATCAACCACCACATCAACAACAACCACCACCTACCACACTTAATCACCCACCGTTAGCTACAACTTACCACCACCTACCACCATTGACCATCAATAACCACATCAACCACCCACCACCACCAACAACCATTAACCACATCAATCATCACGAACGACCACATCAATCACCATATCAACAACTACAACAGTAATAAACCACCACTTACCACATCAACCACCACAACCACAAAGTTGAAGGCATATCTAACGTCCTAAAAGTGGAAAGGTTTTCGGGGTCACTTCCTCCTTTTCTCTTTTGTCCAAATTTTTCAAAAGATTTTTCAAAACCGAAAAATTTGAACGTTCGATCAATACTCTTTCATCCCCTCGCTTTAATCTTCCATAAATTCGAACGTTTTTTTTTAAAGAAAAACGGTCGAATTAGTTAGTCGATTGTGTTAGGTGGTGATGGTGGTGATATCAGTGGTGGTGGTGATGGTGATATCAGTGGTGGTGGTGATGGTAGTGATATCAGTGGTGGTGGTGATGGTGATATCAGTGGTGGTGGTGGTATCAGTGGTGTTGGTGGTGGTGGTATCAGTGGTGTTGTTGGTGGTGGTATTAGTGATGGTGGTAGTATTAGTGATGGTGGTAATATTACTGGTGGTGGTTATATTGGTGATGGTGGTGATATTGGTGGTAGTGGTGGTATTGATGGTGGTGATGGTGGTATTGGTGGTGGTGATATCAGTGATGATGGTGATATTAGTGATGGTGATGGTGGTGGTAGTGATGACGGTGGTGTTGGTGGTATGGCTTCGAACCTTTAATTTAATGAAACTTTTTATTAACATCATACACACACTCAATAAATCTCCATACACTTTGCTAGCCTTTCAAAACTTTTTACTCATGGTTGATACTGTCACCCACACACACCCTCATATCACTTTGTCGAAATTCATTCCACCGAAATATCATTTCATCAAATTAATTCCTCCGAAATGTCATTTTGTCGAAATATCATTTTGTCGAAATATCATTTTATAGAGTACACGTGGTGCTTCAATAGGGTCCACTTCATACTCTTGAGTATTCGAATGCTGTGTAAACAATGTGATATCGTCCAACTTTTCTAGGTTTTGAATGACGTGTCATTTTACACTATTATTATTAATGCCGTAACTGTGTTTTTATCGAAATATTGAATAAATAATAAAGTTACTTGATTAAACACAAATAAAAATTAAATAAAATGAACAAAAAAATAAATGTTCAAGGTAAATTTAAAAAAATAAATTATTTTAATTTAGCAGACGATATTTGAGCCGCCATTTTCGGAGGAGGCAATTCGATGAAATGATATTTCGATAAAATGATATTTCGACAAAATGATATTATTCATATTGTTATAAAACAAATACTAAACATATAAAATAGTCATTGGAAGACAAATAATACTGAAAATGGAAATAAATGTTGGTTTAAGTCATAATACAATAAATCTAAATATTTTCAAACTTTTTATTTTTAATCATATTCTTATAAAAACATTTTTTCTGACATAATGTAAATCATAGATGACCTTCGTTTTATGTGAATCGCTAAGGTTTTTTTGTTTTCTTGAACAGTTAATCAGATCAAAAATATTTTATGACCAAGTGGTGTAAAATAATATTTTCTTATTATTCAAATTTATTATAAATAAAGAATTTTTAACTGGTTTGGTTTCTGTAGCATTGAAATACAGAAAACAATTTTTATTATTTTGGGGAATCTAATTTATTTTGAATTAATATTTGTTTTAAATGTTTATTTTGAAATATTCTTCAACTTTAGCCACGTAGTGTTTGAGTCACTTTGATTCTATGTCTTCTCTATTATTTGTTATTTTCATTTTAATAATTTGGTTTGTTTTGCCTTTTTTAGTAGTAAATGGTATAAACATTGTAAAGAACAAATTCATTTAGTAGAGTTGCTTTTAATTAGTAATAGTACAATATTAGTAATAGGTTAGTGCAATATACGTAATTATGAATAAAATATGTTATTGCAATTAACTTTTTAAGTCTAGAATAATTTTTCAAGTACAATGTTTAAGGTTAGTAATAACAACGCTCAAGTCGTGTTCTCAACAGTACCTTTCCTTTATTTGAATGATCTTTTCTTGATTTAAATCAAAATTGTATAACATTATGTCAGTGTGACTGAAATCAAGAAAAGTTAGTCTAAATCAAGAAAAAGCGCGGTCGAGAATATTGCTTAAGTAATCCATGCAGATAGTTATTTCAAAATGACCAACAAGACAATACTAGACCGTCAATTTCTTACAAGACGATGACTCGATTTGTTGCGTCGGAGTTATTTCTTGTGAATCACTTTTTGAGTCTCCGAAGTTCTTCCGTTTGTTCACTTCGATTGCTATTTGAATGACGTCAGTGGACAAAAAGAAATCCGCAGATAATATATTGGTTAACAAACACCAATTGTTTTGCAGTCTTAATGTGAACGGATGAATTGAGTCGTCTTGAGTAGGATTGGTAGCTTTTCGGAAATCAGGCGCTGCGGATATTATCCTCGCTGTTTGTGATTGGCGGTTCAGCTCATTTCCAACTTCTTGTAAAATTGGATCAGCCAAAGTCAAGAGAAACGTCTCCAGCGTTGGTGTTCGAAGCCAAAAGTTGTGGCTGAAGTCCCACAAATACTTCGAAGAAATCGATTCAGGGTACGTCACTATCACACGATAATCATGTTTCCACAACTGAGAGAGGCTTGGGTTGGGCGCCAAGCGTCTTGGAGCTGCCCATTTGGCATAATAATCGTCTATTAAACTCAAGAGCGATGATTTAATGTTTTCTTTTGAGGTTATTTTCGAGTCCAAGTGACTGATGTTTATCACAACAATTTCTTTCGTTTTTTCAATGAAGTTTACAATATCTTCAAATATGGGAATCAAAGGTGCTACTGCAATATTGCCATGCAATATATAGAAGGAACCTGTGTTCTCATTATATTCAATACGGACGTCAAAATATCTAATTCCAAATATAAGTTGATGCCAAATGTCAATTCCCGGTAAAATTGACCATTTATTTGTTGTATTATAAAATGCCGAGTGAGCAATATTTCCAACGACACCATTTTCATGCGTTCCAGGTAAAACTATGTCTGAAATGCTCAGAGGGCTTAGATTATTTTTGATATTCCACATCCAGTTTGGTCGAAGTCTTAAACATGAACTATGCAGAATCTTGCCGTCTCTGATGTAGGCAGCCCAGTATGGCAAACAGCTGGGCAAGTTGTACAAGTCATCCGGTAATGAATTTTGGTTCCACACAACAGAGAGTTTGATACCTCCGCTGCTTCCCAAAGAAGAGTGTGATTCCAATGGGATGTTCATCGTAGGATCCAAATCAGATGGATCGCTCTCCCACAAACCAATCCAGTCGTTGGGGTTGTAGTCATCCACGCCCCACCAATAAACCTGAACCCATCGCTGCACAGAGTCATCCTCCAACGCGTCTCCTTCCTTGCTTATTGCTACATATATTCCCGACGACGACAGACCACAATCTAGGTGGAAATCATTAACACAAATTATGCATTATGCCTCAATTATATGTTCGTTAATGAAACAAATGTATGTTTGTGTCAGCTAGCAATAAAATTTAGTTCTGCATTTCTAGATACAAAACGCTATTGAATTAATACATATACAACATATATATACAGTATAATAACTGGTGCTTTCTTCTCGCATTTTCGAAAACCCTTATTGGTAAAAATGCAGAATACTTGTCCCCGTATGTATAATGTAATATAT
This sequence comes from Archaeomysis grebnitzkii, assembly GCA_031471125.1. NCBI lineage: Eukaryota > Metazoa > Arthropoda > Malacostraca > Mysida > Mysidae > Archaeomysis > Archaeomysis grebnitzkii. Next base: position 8,585 of record JARUHE010338010.1, on the reverse strand, counting down.
TATACCTACTGGGACAGCTATTCTGCATTTAGCCAAGAGGGATTTTCTAAAATACGATGGAAAAGCACCAATTATTTCACACTGTACATATATGTGTATGGGAATAAATATGTTCAACTGTTGCTCTCGGGTGACCGGAGCTCGCTCATCATGCTACGTGCTCAATGGATTCTTCTTCATTGTGCAAGCTCTATCCTTAAAAAAGAGCGTTCAAGCACACCTTTATAGTCTCCATTTTTACCTTCGGCGACACATACATTTTTATGCCCAAGACGTTACTGTTAATTCCATTTTTCGGATTAATGAGATACAAAGGCTATTTAAAGTTTTCGTAAATTAGAAGTTTAGAAGTTTTCGGGCATAGATGTCAAAAGATATATTCAACTTGGGTGACCAGGGCTTTTTCATCAAGTTCATCAAGATTGATTCTTGGCCACTGCGCAATACCCATCCTTGAAAAAATATGGTTCAAGCCAACTTTCATAGACTCAATTTCACCTTCAGCAACCCTTACATTTCATGCCCAAGAAGTTACTGCCGCCTAAGGTAAACATAGAGTCTATAGAGGTAACGATTTTTTGACATTATCTTGAAACTTATGATCTAAGCTGAATACGATTTTGAATCGATTCGTGAGATGATATCGTTAACATATACGTCATCTATAATAGTCACACAGTATGAGCGATTCGTAGAGGGTTTCAATGAGAATTAAATGTAAGACATGTAAGCTAAATATAATATATACAAGTTGTGATATACGAATGTACGGTTATCGCATCAAAACCGTGTGTCACTAAGTCAATGTTGCATAAGACTGTATGAGATAGGTCAAGGTCGTACTCAATTTTAGGAAAGATTAGATTCATTAGGTCAAGCATTTCAAACACACCAAATTCCACAAATCTATACACAATTTTTTCTGACATATCTTCTACTGTAGAAAAAACTAGCGGAGCTGCCAGCGCCGATACTACTTTAACGTAATGCTACATTAATGCTGCGTAAGGAAATATCTGCATTAATTCGAGTTCTCTCCAAGCTATTCTTTTAGATTTGTATGTGGTTGTAATCCCTTAAAATCTCATACAAAAAACTCACCCAGCTGATAGAAAGTGTCATATGTCAGTTGCATATTCTTAAGGTACACATCACTTGATATGGATAGTAGTGTTAGTGTTGATATGTGAAGCGAGGCAAAGATCGGTTAAGGTCGATTATACCCGATACATAAAACTACAAGTGTTATTATATTATATATAGTATGGAGACAGCATCACTGGTCTGTGGACTAAATACCTTCCCTGTTTATAGGTCATTACCACACAACTCTCATCTATATTGTTGCGAAACCCGTCGTGAGCATTTTCTCATATTGGCAGATTAAATTGCCTATTCTTTATTTTAGATCTCTGATGCATTCCTAGAATATGTGTTTCATGAATTATATGTTCTGATTATATGTATATACATGGACAACAAATGTCTAATAACACTGGCCAGCAATTCCAATTGTTCTTGCCCCAAACATATAAATTTAGGATTGTTACTGAATTGATGATGCTGATTCAGAACATGTACTCAGATTTTTTGTATCAATTTAATGAATAATTTTTTTTATTTATTCTATTTTATGTTTTTACTAAGCTTTGAATTTTAATGAGAATATTGAAAATTATGATTTTTTTCATTTTCGTATATATTATTTGATATGTTGTTGCTTTTCGTCGTATGCGTCATGCACCTCCTTAAGACAGAATAGATGGTATCATGATCAAATCGTTCTTTATTTCTAAATAAAATGTCTTACGATGCATCCTGTCTTAAAAATGTGTTTGTGCATACGATGAAAATCAACTACATGTCAATTAATATATAAAAAGTTTTTACATGTACAGTACTCGGCACATCAATCTGGATCTGCATAATATTTTCAATGATTTAAACTAAACCTGAACCAAATACATCTATTTAGATGTTTTATAATAGATTGTATTAAATGAACGTTCGACAAACAAAATAAAAAATAAAAATACAAAACTGTTGTAACTCATTAAAGCATCATAAAATTTCAGTTTTCCCACAAGAATCTAAATTTTAGCAACAAAAATAAAATAAACTACAAGATTTTCATTAAATTATTAATGGATAGGAATCTATTTCACATAAAGTGATATCTCTTTGTTTAAATTTAAAAATGTGTTACATTGTTTTGTGTATTAAAAACTTCCGCAGAAATGAAAAATTGTTTAATGTGTAAATAATGCACGTATGATATGCTTACCATTTAAGAAAATGTAAGAATATTCAACATTTATATAAAAGATACAGATTTGGCTTATAGAGATTAAAGAAGTATCTTTTTTGTCATTAAAGTTATTTAATGTGACATGAGTCATTTCCATTCTTTTATACACAGATCAGTGAGAGATTTAGTCAATTATTTCCTTCTTACATGTTTGTTTATGTTTCGTAAAGTAAATTTTAATTTTTATGTTACTTTTTATTATCCACATAGACAAAGTAAATACATTGACCAATGACCAATGTAAATGCAACAATTTCTATTTAAAGAGTAAATAAGATATAAATAAAAGTTATATTTGATCCATAATATTTTATTTGATATAATTATGATTTAATTTTTCAGACAAGTGAACTTCAACACATTCGCCTCAATCACACTGGAGACGACATTCGATGCGCCAATGAAATCCATCGAAACGATCTTCGCGTCTCTCCACCAAAGACTTTTCAGCCAAATAGAGACGGGCTCGTTGGTTATCCTGGCCGCCCCCCGAAGGCCACCCCACCTGTTCACCGTAACGTCCAAAGCCGTTGGAGTGAACTCGCCTTGCACCGAGGACAGGGTCTCTCGTTGAGACTCCGAGGGAATGTGTTGGTTGAGGTAGGAAAATAAATCGTCTAGGTTGTTCGAATTCGACCAAATGTGGCGGACTGTTGGCCAGCCAAAGTCCCACGAAGATGACGGTGATGTGATGATTATTCGGTGGTTGTTCTCCCACAATGTGGAGAGCTTTGGGTTGGGAGCCAAGCTCTTGGGTGCAATCCACTGGTGAAACATCGTCTCCAGCATTAGCTTCAACTCATCCTGTGCTTCTACATTAGATGACAAATCGTGCTCGAATGAATGAATGTCAAAAATAATAATCTCTTTTGTAACACTTAAAAATCTATAAATGTCCTCCAAGTAAGTCATTAAAGGGGCAATCCTGACATCTCCATGGTTAACAAAGAACTGTTCTTCTGTGTTTTTATAGAAACTTATTCGCATGTCAAAATATCGAACTCCTAGTACTAGCTGTTGCCAGAACAGCTCATCTTGTGTGAAGGTCCACTGTCCAACTATGTCCCCAATCAGACCAAACCCAAATGCTCCAACTGCTCCTGCGTCATGAGTACCTGGGATCAAGATGTCAGAAATCCCAACATCATTAATGTAAGGTCTGAGTGACGTCATCCACTGTGGGTTGAGCTCAAAGCAGGAAGAATAGACAACGACTCCATTTTTAACATAGGCGCCCCAAAATGGAAGACAAGTTGTTCCAATTACGTCAGAGTCTATATTGTTTGGAATCTCGCTCCCATCCCATCGTATTGTGGTTCTGAAGGTGCCATTCCCAGACAAATTTTCCACTTCAAGGAAGTCGATTGGAGATGCGTTTCCGATGGACGCCTCATCCTCCCAAATTCCGACCCAGTCTCCGCTGGAAAGTTCGATGCCCCACCATCTGACCTCAACCCACCTCATAATTGCATCGTTAAATGTTTCAGCTTCAGAGCTAACTGCCACATAAACTCCCGACTGTTTTGGTTGACATTCTGTGTTGATGAACAAAATGTTTTAAAAGCTCTAGTTACAGATATTTCTTTCAAACGTTGTTGAAAACTAATTAACTTACTTTTTATGTCGTCCCAACTGTGAAGTGATCACATCTGTTATACCTTAAAAAGTTTGTTTTTATAAAAGCTTAAAACTATTTCAACATCCTAAATTTATTTACAAAGAATGACAATGTGAATTATGAATCAGGTATGTTGTGAATTATGAATCATGTATGTTGTGAATTATGAATCATGTAAATTAGTTAATTTACAGCAAATGAAAAAATGGTTCTTATGGCAAAAAGTATAATAGTGAGCTTAGAAATAATGTATTTCAAAAATGTGCATTGCAAGATAAGTTTTTCATTGAACCAGCATTTCGTTCTATTCATTGTGCATGAGTTTATTTAAATTGGGAACAGCTGCAAATGTTTGCATAAATTTTAATTTTTGAAATATCATATAAATAAAGAAGCTTAATTACTAAAATTATATAAATATATCAATTGCCATGAAATTGAGATATACAAAATGTATGTTTTAAACAGTGCTATGCAATGATTAAATTGAACATACATCAATGTTTGATTCGCTTGAAGCTTAAATCACATTGATACAATGTTATACCATTTTCATTGAATCCTATTTTCTTTGATTCAATAAAAATCATATAACATTGTGTGAATGTGATTTAAATCAAGAAAGGTTTGGTCAGGAACGCAACTTTAGTTTCTTGATTTTAAATATGCAGTTATTTTAGGACAGATGCCAGGATCCGAAATGTGAACTTAATGTTCATTTAATTAAACCCGGTTAACACCAGACAAACTATTAACTGTTATAGAAAATGAAGATTCAAGTAGATTGAATCATTGTATAGTTGTCAGGCATTACCACAAGATTTGTCATTTAAAGTTTAATTAAAATTTTAATGTGAAAGTTAACTTATAATTAGAAAACAATGAGAATAGCTTCTGGAGGTTGAGATATGAAGCAAAAATAAATTTTAAAAATGTACTAAAACTTAATAATAATGTCTTTAAATTACAATATTAAAGATTATTATGATAAACGCCAAGAAAACAAGTGGTTATACCAACACCTGTAAAATAACATTAGTGCTTCCAAAAAGGACTGAAAATAGTATAGTAGGTTTTTAGGCTAAAACGCAGGTTAAAAATTCTGTAGAGATGTTTTTTATCTAAAATGTTAATGCCATCTAAGATCTAAAATGTGAAATTTAAAAACGATAATATGAAATGTGAAATTTAAAAACGAAAATATGAAATGTGAAATATAAAAACGATAAATATAAATGAAAAAAAATGTGCAGTATAAGAAACAAATCTTTGACAACAAAAAGTGAAATGGTATCGTGCATTGCTTCACTTCGGTTATGATTTGAGGGCAATTAGTCACTCAAATAACAAATCATTTTTAAATCAATTTAATTTGATTTCTTTAAAAGAATATTAAAAACAAAAAAATATTTTACCTTCAATTTGTTTTCCATATAAGATTGGAGATGATTCTATTGTGGCTAATATTACACTTGCCAAAATTATCTCTTTCAAATTAAGAAACATCTTCTGCAAAGAAAAAAGAAATTAAAGATATATAATTTATAGAATAAACAAATATTAATAATAAAACATTTATTATATATTAAGATTTTAAGCTTGGCCTTATTTTGCAAAGTAAGTCAAGCTATTCTATCAAAGCAAACGTTTTGTAACAATGGCCAAACTAATTTGTTAGTCCTTTCTGTTGGAAAATTCACTTTATTCAGTTATTTAGACATCAACAAAAAGTTTGTTGTCGAGAAAAGATTATTAAAATTGTCTTACACAACTGTACAATAAGAATAACGAATTATATATTTAGAATATTTTTGGACATTCCATTTTGAACTAATTTTCCTTCTGATGCGTTTCTCACAATGATAAATAATACCTTGTATTACCTTCTTAAACTTGAGTTATAAAGATTGTTCAACGTTATCATATTTTATTATAGTTTTTTAATGATAAATATGTTGTATTACCTTAAACCTAAGTTATACAGATTGGTCATTGTAATAAATTTTGATTATAATTAGTTTGCCTATAATACTAAAATGTGTAAATCAACATTGTTTGCAAGCCTTATTTTTTTATAAAATTATGCTGACGCACTAAAGTTCAAAAAACAACTATTTAAAAAAATGTTTTTTTAAATGTTGTTTATAATAAAATTTCTTCATTTGATTTTAATAAACAATGATCTAAAACTAAACTCTGCTTTTTTGGTTAAAATAACAAAGATGTTTTTTTCCACAAAATAATTGACATTATAAAAATTTGATCTGATCTAAATGCTCTTCGTTTTATTTCAAACATTGTTCTAAGCTCAACCACAATAAAACTTGTTTCATGCGATGACGACGATAACAGCGACAGAAAATCAAAACTAGACATTGAACTTTTGTATTAGGATTCTTTGAAACTGACATCAATGTAAGAGTAATAAACATATAAACACTGATTAAATTTTATTATTTTTATTAATATAATCATACAACTGAATCATCATTTTCTTCTTATTGGCAATCACACTCAGTTAATATAATTTAATTTGCTGTCATTGCTTCTGAGTGTGTGAACGAAGTGAAGAAAAATTATATATTTAGTTTATTGTTGTCGTCGTTCGAACCAGGTTTTTTTCATTGAATTTAGAGCAATATAAGGATAAAATTTAGAGTTTTTAATTATAATTATTTTTCATTTGTTTTTCTAAAATTTATAATTGTTTGAATAATAACTTTTGTATTATTCAAAAGAATAGTGTGAGAAATTAACGTTTTTCATTATACAGGAATGTTTACTTAGAATGAAATAAAGGCCTATAGATTCTCAATAACTTTTAATAAAAAACAATTTTTACAAATTTATATGTTTTAAATAATAGATGTTGTTAGAATTATGATCTATACAGGGTTAACTGTTATTTGGCTGAAACTTGTTTGTTATAATTTTAAACAATGTTTAATTAGTTTAAATTGTAGAACTATTAATTTTCAACAACATTTACTATAAGACCTTTTATAAAAATGTATATATTTTTTTAAATAATAACCGTTTTAAGGAGTACATTGGCTCTGTTTTTCATTGTTAACCAAAATCAAAGTTTGTTTTTATTTAAAAGAAATATTTAATTAGAATGAAATGAAGAACTGTTAATCATCATCAACTTTTACTGAACACGTGATTAATTAACATATTCTAGTTTAATTTCAATTAACATTTAGCAACTGACAAATGGTTACCACAACAAAAAAATCAAATTATTGTTACAGAAAACTTTTAATGTGCGATAAGAATTCAACTATCACACACAAATGGACAACACACTGCGCCCGCGCCTGGTAGGAAAAGATTTCACACTACTGCTCGACTGAATTGTTTAAAATTGAGGTGTCGTAGTGTGGAAATATATTTTCTATCTTGTGTCACACTGAAAATACTTAAATAAATTTAATATATATAATAATTATACATAATCAAATTGACTAACCTTTGTTAGCAGTGGACTGTCAACAAAGGTTAGTCAATTTGATTATGTAAATTTTGACTATTATAGACATAAAAGTTAGTCAAGTGTTGTCAATGCATCGATTTATTTGTTTAACTAAAAAAAGCAGAGACAAATAACATTTTTTAATTTTTTAAAACGTTGAAAGATAAAAATGCATTTTATGATGGTCAAAATTTATTTGTTCTTAATATATTCAAAAAATAATTTTTTAAACTAATTTGATTTTGAGATGAATTGCTAACATATAATTAAAAAAACAATTGTTGTCCATGCTAATCTAATCTAATCGAATCTTATAATTTATATAGCGCCCCCATAATTTTCTTCTCCGTTGCGCTTTACATAAAATCAAACATAAAAAATCTATATTGTTGTTTGAAAAAAAATTATTTATAAAACCCGAGTCACCAAACCGTTACATTTTCCTTATTATATGTTAATAACATTTTTGTTTCAAATTGAACAATGTAGGTCAAAGACATATTTTTCATTGTTTTTATTCTGTTGACATATTTTTTGCAGATGAATACATTTATGAAATGATATACAAAAGGATTTCTTTAATTGAAAAATGTTTTTATTTTAGTTTTCATGTTAATCTAGACAATGTTTATTAGTGAAATGTTTTTTTATTATTCGATATATTCAAATTAATGAATAAAATTTAATTATTTTCTTTATTAGAGAAAAATTAAAATGATTTTACCATGAGTACGATTTTAAATTGCGAGCAAAGCGAACCAATGAATTATACTGACATCTATTTTTCTTGTTTTTATTTTTTAACGTTTTTTTCCAACGAAAGTTTTTGTTGAACATTTTATTTACTTTGAATTTGTGTTTTGTAATAATTTATAACAAATATAAACATTTATAATTTAACTTTTTGTTTTTACAACTTCAAAAAAATGTGTCAGTTAAATTATATATAAATCACAATAAAATGTTTCATTTTTAATAAATAGTATTAACAAACTAAATTATAAGCTTTGCTAGATAAGCCTTTAATATTTCGATTACTAAAGCCTTTAGCTGAAAAATGTACTTGCGATTTTTTAAATAAAAAGTTCGATTCAAAAGAAAAAAAACAACCAGCCATGACATCTACTATGAAAACCAATATACAGAATCTTATAAAATGGATGAAAATGTTTTAAAAAAGATAA
>JARUHE010338009.1:0-30660 GCA_031471125.1 Archaeomysis grebnitzkii | reverse complement strand
ATTGACTGGACAGTTAAGACAAACAACTTTTGTTTATGGAAGTTCTCTGTAACTCTTAAAATAAAGTTGTTTAACACCAATTGATTTTCATGTGCAGACGACGACGACGACGAAGACGCGGACGACGACGACGACGACAACGAAGACGACGACGACAGAAAATTAAAACCTATATAGAGTTTTAAAACTGACAATTCAAAAGGTGGAAATTTTGAAGAAGTATTTTTTCGTAAAATTAATATATGTTTGCTCAAATTTGTTAGATGTATCTTTAAGATAATGTATTTCTAAATACTGTACTAACAAATCCGTTAATTATTGTAACTAAGATCTTCAGACATTTAGAATGATTTTTTTGCTTGAATGAAATTTACCTAACTATGAAAAAAACGTTTTTTTTTAGATATTACATATGATTTCTAACTTGGTTTTATTGAGAATACCGCGTTTTACAATATAATAAGTAATTATATTTCTTTTTAAAACATGTGTAAGCTTAATTAATTTATAGTTAATCAGCAGCTACCACTGCGAAATGTATGGTTCATCTGAGTTTCTTCCAATATATGTGTAGACGTCTCAAATTCCTGTGTCTTTCTGATTCTAATCTGTCAAACATATTATGTAAGGTTTTAATTCACATCTTTAGGAATAATTATATTTTGGGAAATCGAAATTAGAAAATTTGAGAACGTTACCTTAACGTTACTTGTTGAAAGAAGAAATGCAATTTAACGTTAAACATTCGTTTTTATTCGTTATTACAAATCACCAGTTTTTGTTTCTATGGAGTAAAATATAATTAGAACCTAATAGGTAATGGTCAAGGCTAACTGGTGACATCCTTTAATACTCTTACGGGATTTGATTTATGCCTGAAGTGTTATCCTAAGAGTTCAACGTTTAAGTGATTTTCAATTGATTAACATATAATGTCTGTTACTAATTCGTCCAATTTCGTCATTAAAATTTAATTTTCTTTTACAATAAATCAGCAGTTTTCCTTGAATATGAATGGGATGGAAAGCAATAGGATCTACAGAACTTGTCTTATTTATACTTGACATTGCATAAAATACATTTTCCCATCTTGTGAAAATAATTAATATAATTATTTTCTTTTTAGTAGTCAACAGCAAATAATATAAAATTAAACTACGTCGGCCTAAAGTGACGTCATCCACCGATAAAAAATTCATATGCGCAGCCTGTTGTTATCATTCTATGGTATAGTCTACGCCTATATTAGTTACGAATGTAATTACATTGATTATGTAAATGCTTAGCAACATAATTGTATTGCTAATTATATAACGTTTTAAAATTCATCATTTACTTTCTATGTTTGGGATTGTACAGAGTGTAATATTTTTAACCATATGGTGGTGTTCCATTTGAAAGTAATTAAAAATAAAAAATATACATTCTGTAAGGACAGATTTTTTCAGCTGTGATATTTAATTTTAATGACAGTTTTTTAATTAGTTTGGAACAATTAATATAGAACTAAAATACTTTTTAAGCTAAGTTATCTACAAAATAAAAGGCAATGTCTGTCTGCGTATGTGTGCGTTTGTGTGCGTGTGCATGTGCGTGTGTGTGTGTTTGGTTGAGGGTGTGTGTGTGTGTGTGTGTGTGTGTGTGTGTATGTTCGAGTGTGTGCGTGTGTGTGTTCAAGGTTCTAGGCATAAATACTGGTGTACCGCGGTATATGTAGTTTTTTTTCGAGGGGTCATAAAAGAGGTAGAACCCCATATAAAAATTCATATCTGATCTAGAATAATTTTTGATGGAAGTTAAAAAATGTTTTATACACCATAGAAAAACATTTTTAAATGTCAATTTATTTGAATGAACTTCAAGACCTTTTACAAGTACTGAAACCCGTTGAAGGATGGATAATCTAGGAGTATGTTCGTGCTATATACTTTTAAGCATTACTATACATTGTTGCTGTAATAATTAATTAAATGTTTTGAAATTTTAATGGGCATTTTATCAAGTTTTAATATTTTAATAATGGTTCAATTTGTTTTGATATATGTATATATGTCTTGGGCAAAAAAAAGTTTTTCATCTTTTAATGAAGTGTCAAATTAATGATTGGCATAATTGCAGCGAGGCGCTCCCAAATTTCATTTTTTAATAACACATTTGCCAAACGATTTTGTTCTTTTTAATTAAAGTATAAAATAATACTTGCAATATTTTATTATCACTATTTTAAAAAGACAAATTTTTCAACATGACACAAATAATTAGATGTGAACAAACTTGTATTTTTAACATCAATGAGAAAACACCTCGATTAGTTACTACGATTCTAACATACGAGAGAATAAGGTTAGGATTAGGGTTTGAAGATTCACTGATGCCCTGTTTTCATTTATACTAGTATTTGAACATCAAAGAGAGTAAGGTTAGGTTTTGATTTTGGAGATTCAGTCATGTACAAAAATATTTTTTTTTTATTTATTTCATTAGTATACTGTTCATTGGTTGTTTCAGCATAATTTATAAATTAAAAAATATAACTTTACCAGATAGACTGAGAGCGCTTAGCTGAAATTTTGCCCAATGATAAGGTATATATATATATATACAGTATATATATATATATATATTCATAAACATTTTTATTTTTTTTTATTTGTAATTCTTATAATAAACAATATTGCCAGGGCAATTGAATAAAACATTTTTCAAAAATAATTTATTTTTTCATTTTATATAAAGTAATTGGCTTGTATTCATAACTTTTACTGGTCACAGGCTTAATTAGTTTACAAATTTTCTCGTACTTGTTAAAATATACATTAATTTCTCTAATTGTTAAAATATAATTTTTTTTTGTTTATTAAGTTTAAATAGTCTTTCCATTTATTAGAACTTAATTTACTTTCGTTGTTTTCAATTATAAATAATTTTGCTATTTAATAACATATAATTTAACTTTGCAATTTTTAAAATGCAATTTACTTTTGCTATTTATCGAAATGTATTCAGTTATTTATTCAAATATAAATACTTTTTGATGTCTAATGAAATACAATCTGTTTTTACTCTTTATTAAAATATAATTTATTTTTGCTATTTATTAAAATGAAATATAATTTTGCCATTCACTAAAATATCATTTACTTTTTGTATACATTAAATTCTGAACACTTTTGATGTTTATCAAAATGCAATTTTTTTTTTGTTGTTTATTAAAATGTAATTTATATTTTTTATTCAATAAATTATAATATATGTTATTTTAATAAAACATAATTTAGTTTTGTTTTTCATTCAAAGTTAATTTAGTTTTACTATTTGTTAAATTGTAAATAGTTTTTCTGTTTATTAAAATGCAATTTGCTTTTGCTGTTTATTAAAATCTAATTTTAATTTGCTAAATGTTAAAGTGTAAATTTATATCACTTTGTTATTTATTAAAAATGTTTACACAATTTTGCTATTTATTAAAATGTAGATGATTTGGCTATTTTTTAAATATAATTTAATTCTGCTATACAGTATATTGAAAGTTAAACAACTTCTCAATTTATTGAAATGTAATTAATCTTTTGCTCTATGTTACAATATAAACATGTTTAATATTTATCTATTAAAATGTAAACACTTTTACTGTTTATTATCGAGCGCAGAAACATAGTGAGCGAACGCTCTATATATGGTTTATTTTTCGGACGATGATTTTGATGTTTATGTTGATGTCCTTGTTGATGTTGATGTTGATCTGTGGTTAAAAATTTTTGTTGTTGACTTTAGAGCAATGTTTGTTAAAATAAAATATTGAACTTTTAATTCTAATTATTATGCATTAAGATTTATACTTTAAAAGTTAGTAGTTTTTAAATAATAACATTTTAGGTAGTGCAACTGTAGGGCTTATGCGTAGTTCGGTATGACTGACAACATTTATAAAATCATTCAATAATTGTATTTTCATTTATTCAGAGTATAAGTTAAATTTTTGTTTGTGTTTTAGCCATGAATACATTGTATTAATGCTTCACATTCTTATAGGCGAGATTACAACTAAATTGAACTTGAATTACGATTCAATTTAATTAAACGTAGTGTTTCTATGTGTTCATCGTACCGTCGTACGCCTATTTCTGTCTAAATGTAAGCTTATATAAGCAAATTATTATTTGTAGTACCCTAAAATTAACATGTTTAGTACAAATAATAATAATAATTATCAACATAATAAGTCATATTTATTAGCCCCTCTCAGTCAAAAATGAAAAATTACATTTATTTAGATTGTGTAACCTATGAAACTTTCGAGAATATCTTTGAACTAAATTGATGTGAAAACGAGATATTTACAAAAAATCTAGATTTTCGGGAAAAAATAACTTCTAAATGATAAGAATAATTAAAGAGCAATTCATGTAAAAGAATGCCTAAATTAAGGTGAAAATTATGCGTTAGGCTACTTATGATTAACATAGGTTAAAGAAACGAAAATATGTTGAGCTTGCAATCAATCGGCTAGGTAGCCTATTATAATTTAAACTGCAACTTCTGAAAAATACAACTAAACCTACCATGAAAACACATCCAGCTCATAAGTTATGCACCTATGTTAATAAATTATCGGGTCCATATTACTTTGTCGAAATTTGTTTCTCCGAAATATCATTTTATCGAATTGGCTCCTCCGAAATATCATTTTATCGAAATTAAATTTTTCGAAAAATTCTCTGATTGCAGTTTCGACAAAATGATATTTTGGAGGAATCAATTTCGATAAAATGCTATTTCAACAAAATTTAGCTAAAATGATGTTTCGCAGAAAACAATTTGATAAATTGACATTTCTGAGAAAGCAAATTTTTGTAATGTAAATTATAAATATTAAATATTGCATTCATAGAAATAGCAATCTGCCGAATTGCTTTTTTCGAAATATCAATTTGTCGAATTGTTTCCCTCAGAAATTTCATTTTATCGAACTGATTCCCCCGAAATGACATTTTAGCGAGTTGATCTAGCGAAATTGATTCCTCCGAAAATGGCTGCTCAAATATCGTCTGCTAGTTAAGATCATGTATTTTTTAATTTAAATTGAATATTTAATTTTTTGCTCTCTTTATTTCATTTTTATTTGTCATTTAATCAATTAACTTTATTATTTATTCAATATGTCGATAAAAATACTGTTACGGCATTAATTATAATAACATGCCATTCAAAACCAGGAGTGTTTGGACGATACATTACTTTACACGGCATTCGAATACTCAAGAGTATTTAAACACTGCACGGCCGCGCGCGCAGTCTATCGTTTTATCAGAGTTGGTTTCTCAGTATTGCATCCTCAGAAATATCATTTTAGCTAATTGTTTTCTCCGAAATATCATTTCAACGAATTGTTTTCTCCGAAATATCATTTTAGCTAATTGATTTCTCTGAACTATCATTTTAGCGAATTGATTTCTCCGAAATATCATTTTAGCGAATATTTCTACAAATGAAATTTCGACAAATTGATATTTCGCAGAAAACTATTCGCTAAAATGATATTTCTGAAGTTTCAATTTCGGAGGAATAAATTTCGCTAGATTTAATTCGCTAAAATGACATTTCGGAGGAAGCAATTTGATAAAATTATATTTCGGAGGAAACAATTTCGACAAAATGATATGGACCCATTGTTATTTTACATTTTGATAATTGTGGTATTTAGACTACCTTTTTCAATCATTGGGTTTCATTGTAGGCGTGTTATAAAATTACATATAATATCTTATAGGTATACAAATATGCAATAAGGTGATAATAATAACACATTCAATCACTTTCTTAAATTCACCATTATTAGTTTTATTAAACACGCGTGATAGATTTGCTTCTTCTAGTTAAAATATATTTTTTTATTTATCAAAATGTAAATAAAGTTTGTTAATTGATAAAATGTGAACACCTTTGTTATGTTAAAATGTAATTTGGTTTTGCTATTTATTAGAATGTAAAAGGTTTTGCTATTTATTCTAATGTAATTTATTTGTATACTTATTCAAAAATAGTTTACTGTTAAACACTCAGTTTCACGAGGACTACTTTATTTCTAAACAATTATGTTTTGATCAAAACAATTTTCTACTTAAAAGGGTGTCAGTTGACACAAAAATATGTAGAAATAATTGTTTATAAATAAGTTAGTCCTCGTAAAACTGTGTTTAATTTTATAGAACAAAAACTAGAACGTTTGTTCCAACAAAATAGTTTACTGTTGTTACTGTAAGTTCATATCACTTTGTCAAAAATATATTCTCAGAAACATCATTTTAGCGAATTGCTTTCTTCGAAGTGTCATTTTAGCGAATTGAATTTAGCGAAATGTCCTTCTCAAAACTAACTCAGAAATATCATTTCAGCGGATTTTTTTTTGCGAAATATACTTTTAGCAAAATGTCATTCTCATAAACTGAGTTTGTAGAAACATCATTTTGTCGAAATATCATTTTGTAGAAGTTGTAATCAGAGAATTTTTCGAAGAATGAGATTTGGAGAAAACGAAATTTTGGGGTAAGCCGTTTCAACAAAATGATAATAATAATTATAGTAATAATAATAATTATCTTTATTCGTAAGAAATACATTCTATATTTTACAGTTTTCTTATAGTAAAAGTTACAAGTACAAAAAAATTAAACCAAGAATATATACTATATAATTAATCTCTCTTAAAACTTAACATCATATCTCCGTATATAAAAACATATTCGGTATTACGATGTAGCTATGCTATAAATCATTGTGTTTATGTCTTCCTTATCAAGATGATAAAACATTTTAAAATCTCTCATGTGAATAAGTTCTTTCAATATATCCACTTCCCACATAAAAATACCTTTATCTCTAAGTTTAATTTTCCTACTACTAAAAACCGATAAAAAAAAGTTACATTGTATTTGTCTAAAATAGCGTTCAAATCTCTCAGCCTATAGGAAAAATCCATCGTCAAAAAACTGCTAAAAATATACAAAATGTATTCACATTTATGTGACAAACCACCAATTAAAAAGTTTATAAATCTTTTTTGAATAATTGTTTTAATAGAATGGGTGTTCATTAATGAATGTTACGATTCTCTTACTGCTCAAAATAAAAAATTAACAAAGTAACTATCATTAAAAATAAAGATGACAAGTTAAGAACGGTTTTTCTTAATATATGGTAAATTAACTCATTTTCTAGTGAACAGTAGAAAACCTTAAAATCATATAAAAAAAACTTAAAAAACTAAATGACAGAGGTTTTAAAAATAAATCCTCTTTTCTTTCGTTTGGTTTGAAAAATTTAATGGTTGTTGTAATTTAAAAAATATTAAAGAGAAAATGAAAAAAATAAAAATGATCAGATAAAAAAATATTGAATATAAATTCATAAAGGCGCAACGGAAATATAAAAATAACTCAAACTAAGGCAAAGACAATTTTCTTTATTATTATATACAGTAGATAGAAAACAAAAACAGATTGTATAACAAAACAGAAAACTTTAACATTGTGCCTCACATTTGAACCATGGAAAAATCTGATTTATTTTATATGTAGATAGAAAACAAACACAATTTGTATAGCAAAACATAGCATAAGCTCAACATTATGCTTTACATTAGAACCCAGCAAAAAGGACTGATTTATTTAATTTTTTAGCGGAAATTCTCGATGGACAAAGAAATGAGACTCGTGCAGTAAAAGTGTTAAAAGACAATCTAATAATGTGTAGTTAAATTCATTTTGGAAATCAGGGAGAGAGAAAGTTGTGCATTTTCATATTATTAATATTAAGATGTTATAGTTAAGTATTATTAATTTTAACGTTTAAATTCTTGGTGTTTGTTTAATTGAGCTGAAAGCATACTTATAAAGATTTTTTTTTATATAAATTAATTCTTTTAATAAGCAATTCAAGTTTTTGGAAGATCCTTTTTTTGTTCTCTATTTTTTTGTCGTATAAATATTATTAAAATCTCTTATATCTAATAGATTGTATTACATGGATTAATGATTTATTTTATCAAAATTTTATCATAATTCTATACAATCTTTATTTCATGAATAAGTTGAACATGTTATCTCCAATTATAATCCTGTCATAAATTTTCTTTTATAAAAATAATATAAATGCGGTTAATTGGATCTGGAATGTCATTAATTTTACAAAAAGTAATTATTAATTATAATGAAATGAACATTCATTTGTAAATTATTTTAGATTGTATTTACTTCTAAACAGACTTTTAAATAAACAACAGAAGAAGAATATTATTTCAATTATGTTGAAATAATGTTTGATAAATTAAGAACACAAAAATCATATCTGTGATGAAATAAACACCCGCTTGTGTAAATACGAGCATTGAATTGAATATATGTTTTACCTACATATTTATATGTATATTTAATAAATTGTTTGTACCTTAAATTTTTTATCTTCTACTTGTGAGAATTGTCAACGTATCTTGTAGTGTATCATTTGTTTTGCTTTGTCTAAATTGAACTTTATTTTGACTGGTTAATAATTTAAAAATCATGTTGTTCTCAACAAGGCATATACGATCGAGTATAGTCCATCTTCCTCATTGAGAGTCTTCCTGCTAATCAATTCACATCTGCTAAGGGTTTGCCAATGCTGAGTCAAATTTCATTAAGGAAAACTCTCGTTGAGAGTTTATTTTCATTATTTATATTATCAATCCAAGATTTTGAGTTCCTTTAACTAACTTCTCCTTTCAGTTACTCACTATACAGTAATATGAACACTTTTGCTATTTATTAAAGTGTAATTTATTTTTGCTATTTAAAAAATATAATTTACTTTTGCTATTTAATAAAATTATAATTTACTTTTGGTATTTGTTAAAGTGTAATTTACTTTTACCGCTTTTAAATTGAAAAAAATATATACAGTATCTATTAAAACATATTTTTTGCAATTTTGTAAAATATAGTTTACTTTTGCTCTTTGGGTCATTCCAGGACAAATATGTCATGAAATAAAAGTATCACTACTACATCATATATTTTGTTGCAAATGTGTGTACAGTGTTGCCATGGATACATAATTGACTGTGTAAAAAAACTATTTCTAAATAAAAAAAATGTCTTTAGGGCTCTTTTTTGTGGCGAACCTTTCGTACAAAAACCGACATATCTCATAAAATATACGTTGAAACCACACACACCTTTATGTTTTTAGAATCAACACACAGATCTCTCATTCGAGTAATTTAAAACATTTTATTTTATTTAAAATTTTTTCTTATAGTTTTTTTTCTCAATTACTCCCCGAACCCCCTGGACACAACAGTTAAAAATCAAAAAAACACTACATGCTCTTTGGATTCATTTTGTGAGATAGAAAATATGGGTATTAAGTGGAGACAACTAAGAAAACCTATTTGAAACTTCATATTATAACAGTTTTAACTATTTCTGCTTGATAGTGAGTAATTAAACCCTAAGAAACATGTGAAAACATGTTCTATAAATATCTTATTACAATTATTACGTTTCTTTCAAATTAGATTTAATGATTTATTAAAATATCAATATTCTAATGTAGGTATTTAATCTCAGACTCATTAAAGACATAGTGAACTCTGGAATTCCAGCTTTTAGGCTTGGGGATGAAGAACTGCCATAATATTATCACTCAAAATATTGCTGCAGATATGTTTTTTGAGGAATTTTCGTGACTTTTGAAATTTATAAACCACTGTTGTGCTATGGCATAGTTCATTGGTTTGTTGGTCTATAAAGTAACTTATGACTGGGTGTACAGTACATTATCAATTATCCCAATAGAACCCTTGGGTAGCATCTTGCACAACAACAAAAATATTTCTCTGTGAAATCACCATGAAATATCATTGCACGTTTGTCTAAACTCTGTTTTGGATGTCTTAAGTGTGAACTTTGTTTCTCAGCAATATATTTATGTCGAGCTAATTGGGAAACTTTATTACATGCAAACATTAGGGAGTTTTGTAGTAAAATGGGTGAGATCTTAAATATATTAATTGGCCAGCAATTGAATATTAAATAAGATGTATCTCAGCATATATATAGCAAGCTTAATGTTTGTCTCCGCAAGTGAAGTATTCGGATAAATTTGTAGTAAGCAGCTTCAATAATAATAATAAGTACAGCTCTTACATAGCACATAAACTGCTTAATGAATTATTATCCACATGACATGATGTTTACTCTAAGAATATGAAGCCAACGTATAATGCACTCTCTAAGTTTATTATGCGAGAATCTAAAAAAAGATAGCCACGTTCAACTTCACAATGTTTAGCTTAAAGGGGTAAAATCAATGTCAAAAACATTTGATTGCACAACATTAATCTTCAGACGACCTTCACTTAATTTTGCTGTCATACTGGTAAATACTCTCAAAGATCAGTTGTACATTATATTCTTGACATTTGATACCTGCTTCAATATTATCCTTGAAATTCTATCCATAATCAAAAGACATTATATGTTTCTCTATTACATTCCTAACATGTATCTAAAACTAATTTCAAGATAAATACTTAATATGTAGTGCCTTCACGAGGTCTAAGCCATACTGCCAATTTTCCAATATTCTCTTTGAAGATGGCCCGTAATCTTCTTTCATAAGGGTTTCCGTGTGTGACAAATATGATATAGCCTTTTAATATAACATGGATATAGACAATGTACATTTAAATGAAACATAAAAACCACCTGTGTATCCAAAATACTGTTTATACCCAGTCAACAAGCTCCATTGAAAAAACAAGTTAAATCATGCTTTTTTGGTGGGGGTATTGTTATTTCAATGGGGGTTGGGGCGTGCTCCATGGCTTAACCATGTGTTTAGCCTCATTGGTAAGACAATGGCCATTTGACTATACTAATCAAGTGGGGCTGTGATCAATGCGGAAGGCCCCATGGTTTTTCTAGTGGTGAAAATACAAACTCTATTAAAAATGTTAAACTGTTCTTATAAGCTTGTATAGTGCATAAAGTACATAATTTATTATTTTAATCAGCTAAAAAGCTAAAAAAAATATGCTTAAAATAAGTTTGCTAAACACAACTTCTTAACATGAAAATAAGGATAATTCGAAAAATTACCAAATTCATGAAAAATGATAAAATAAACAATTTACGATTTATTTTTATTGAATGAAAGATGTAGAGCTATTGATAAGCTTTAGTTAAACTTTTACCCCATTACAATAGAATATCAGAAAAAAATATACTCAAAACCAATTTGCTAAATACAACTTAAACATGAAAATAAGGATATGTTAAAAAATGGCATAGTTCCTGAAAAAATAAATAACTCAAGATTTTTTTATTAAATGAAAGATGTAGAGATGTTGATAAGCTTGAGTTAAACTTGTACCTCATTACAAGGGACTATCAGAAAAAGCTATTGCTTAAAAAGAGTTTGCTAAACACAAAGTTCTTAACATGAAAGTAAGGCTAGGCCAAAATTTTCATAAAAACATCAATAAATGAATATTGTTCTATAAACTGGTTTAATCAAAAGATTTCCTAATTAAGTATATTATGATAATATATCAATATAAATTAAAAATAGTTAGCCGATAACCAGAAATTATGTTTTATAGCAAAGGTTTACCTAACAAACAACGAAAAAATAAAACCTATGTACAGCTTTCATTATGCAATGCTCGATAATAAAACCATATTTAATCACATTGCTTATCAAAATCTGGATTGTCCATCTTTACCTCAACAATTTGAAAAGCAATTTGTGTTCTCAACTTTTTACTTCCTCATAAATTTTTACAAAAATTATCATCTTCAATTTGCAAAATATTTTGAGGAACGTATTCAATCGACATATCTCCAAAATTAGCATTAATCAACATCATCAAAAACGAAATGGGTTTTCAAGGAATAGGAAAATTAAAGAACCAGGTAAAAAAATCATTCTATATTACAGTAACCAATCATGAACATTATTTTCATAAACTATTACGAACAGATTTTTAAATATTTACAAGACATTAAAATTTTGTGATAAAAATTAACATGTAAGTCTTGTACCACACATAAAAACATCAAACAGTAATACAATTTAATTATTCAAAATTTAAATATTAAATTTAAAAGAATTAATCAACCTTTCTAAATTTTTCTCGAGTTTCTTACCTTAGAAAAATATTATTGATGTGGCAATAAATTGAATTTTTTCAATTAAAAATTCCACTAAATCTAGAAATATTATGTACAAAAATCCATATTTACATATTGAAAGAAAAACTTTGTTTTCATTTATTATTATTGGAAGATTTTTACTAACAGGTGTTTTTACATTTTAGAAATGATATTATGAAATAAAATTATGCATTTGATTCAATACCATTGCAGCGATAAGCCATTTTTTATGTGATAAACATCATCATAATGATAAAGCCATCTATTATCTGATAAACATCATCAGAATGATAAAGCCATCTTTTATCTGCTAAACATCATTTTAACAACAAAAGCCATCTTGATCTGATAAAGCAAACTTTTTTGTTTATTTGTTGACTAAAAGTTAAATTTTTATGATTAATCACAGCCTTCAACCTTTGAATAATCATAAATGAAAACTTTCATCTAAACAGTCGCAACATTTATAATTTTATTCAACATTTAAAAAAATTGTAAATGTTAAACCTAGAGGAAGAACAGATTGATACTACTGCCTATTGTATATAATATTTATACCAGAACACAATTTACAGAAAGCAAACAACAATCACACTTATATATTAGCTACATCTTCATTCAAAACAGATCCAAATTTACCTTCAACCTACAAAAACCTTTTAGTTGACCAAGGAAACAACAAGGAATAACTATATTATTAGTATAAATAGAACTGTTTTTATAGAAACTAATAAATAATAAGTTAATATTGTATGTACAATTAAAGATCAATTAAGGAATAAAGAGAGATTGTTATTGTCAAAAATTATAGGCACTGTATGATAGAAAAATTCTAACTGAAAAAAGAAAACCTAAAACAAACTAAAAAAATGAAGCCGAGGGAAGTTAGTAAAAGAATTAGAAAGCAGAACATTTCTTATTTACAATATAACATCCAAAGAAAATCATGAAATTAGAATTCAAGTGAAGATTTTGTGCAAAAGAATCTTCAAAAAGAGATCAAAAAATATGAACAGGTTTCTAAAATTATTTACATTACTTAATCCTATATTATCAAAACTTGAAACTATGTATAATTGTAGTTTATGATAAAATACTTTATACAATTCTAATTATTAGTACTAGTAATATATTAAATAATAAAAATAGATATGTAAAATTTTAAACATTACAAGGAGAGAGTTTGTAAAATATTAAATTATGTGTGAAATGAAAGAAATAAAATATTTTAAATTTTCACTGAAATAATGATAAAAAAATGTAAAAATTTTTAGCAAAAATAATTCAATTAAAATGGCTTTTATTTCATATGCAAATGCACTTTCCGGCATTAAAAAATTGAAGCAAAGAGAAAAACGATCATCTTCTGTGGCTTCTGAATGTCAATTCATTTCGCTTATACAACACACTTTTCTCATTCTCTTTTGCACGAAACATTTTAATGTTATCACTAAAATGTAAATTCAGAAATGTCACTTGCAGTTGAAATGAAACAAATTATTTTCTCTAGATACTCTAAAGTCGCAAATTTAAAAAAAAATTAATCACTTGTAGTGGGATATATTAGCCAAACACAAAACATACACACGCCCACTGTTGATTTAAAAAAAACAATTTGCTTCACAAAATAAATAGCTTTAACAAAAAATATATTCTTAATAGCTTAATATAAATCCTATTTTCAAGATAGCAAACTTTAAAAAAATATCATAAAATGTAAAATCTGATAAATGTTCTTGAAGCTCAAAAACTTATCTGGTGAATTATCCGTGTAAGATTTTACATCATATCGACTAGAAAAACTAACAAACCAAGTGGAAAAATGACCACAAGTGTATCACTGTCGAGCAAACAAGATATCCATCACATTGTTAGAGAAGAAAACAAACTAATTATTTAAAAAAGGATTTTAGGTATTATTAATTAGCAAAAAACAACGAACAACTTATATTTAATAACATTGATGGAACTCTTCCATTAAAAACTTTAAAAATTTGACACTATCAAAATTCAAGGAGAAGAGAGATTAAAATTTAAGATAGTCTACCTTAAAACAAAAACTTATAGATAAATGAAGAAGGTCGCAACAAATGCCATCTGAGTATAAACAGTGTTGTTACATCATCATCATCAACACTATTTCAACTCAAAAATAAACTTGTCAATATAAAACTATTTTACAAAACCAAATAATTTGCCCCTTTCTTTAAAAAAGTTGGGTTGTTTTTAAAAATAATTTTTTATTACGGTTAACCAAATCTATATACTTAATTATTTCTATAATAAACACCTCAAAAATTTTCTTTACAAACATATTAACTGACCTATAGTGTGGTTCAAAACTGTTTTAATATATAATGTTAAAAGGAATTTCTAATTAGACAATAACTTGGTATCACCATTAAATTTACACAAATGTTTAGCATTCCTTTAATTTCACATTCTTAGGAGCTAAATTTTAAAATTTTAATTGACAATTAAGGACAGAGCTGGAAAGGATCGGTATTAGTTCACTGATAAGATGAAGTATGCTTTATTGACAACTTACATTAATGTGAATTTCTATTTGTACAGTCGTAAGTTAATAAACACTTATAATTGATGCTAAAACAGCCACAGCGTTGTTTAAATTATTACGTTGTTCAACATTAAGCATTCCATAGAAAAAGTAAGGTTTTGTAAGGATTGAGAATGATTGATTCTGTGAAGGATACTGAAAATCTTTGAAATATGTTCAACGTGGCAAGTCTAAGCTCAGGATGAAGCAATCGTCTTTCTCTTCAAGATCGGGAAATTTATTGCACACCATCAAATTGATTTTCTCTCATGATAGAACGGAAGGCAAAACATTTTTGTAAGCCACCAAATCATTAGTAGAATCTCAAGAATTTGTATTGAGAAGCTGGCTTTACAGGACATGGAAACTGCAACACTGATATTTTCAAGCTGACCAAATCTCCACTTTTTACTCGGATTTGTATGAATGCAAAAACATTTCAGGAACCGAGACAGTTGCTACTCAACACATGCCTAACTTTTCTTTATACAGCAGTGTGTCGATGTTTAAGTGGAACAGGCATTTGTTCAACAGCGCCATGTTATGTGATTCGTACCCACCCATGTTCACTCCTCAAAGATACAGAATTATGATTACTAATCCCAGATGTAGAACACTGGCCAGATCAAGCCGCTGTGCCATGACAAGACTGCATGTATGTAATTACTCATTTCCACATCAATGCAGCAACTGAGAATGTAAGAAATTAACCATGATTTTCTAATATTATTAGATAAAGGGAGACAAAATCCAGATTGGAAATAAAAGAAAGAGCGAGGATCAAGAAGTTTATAGAAATGGTTCTCTAGTAAACACCTATGTAATTTTCCACCTTTTTCAAATGTTGATTGATTGATTAAATAAAATCGGAGCCAAAGCTTGGCACTACCATTTTCAATTGTAATTAATACAATGAAAACAGGAGCCAATTCCTCCAGTGTTGAACTGTTCAATAACAAAACATAAAAAAAAAACTTTAGTCATGACAAATTAAACAAATTTATAAACTTGCTTTGATATCATTTTAAATCTAATATTCATAAATCATATGTATAATAAAAAAATACTTTGATTTTAAATATCTGTAAGTTTACTTGTTAACATATTTAGTAACATCTTACATCTTGGTTTCAAACTCAATGAGGGAATCCTATTTTATTTGTATATGCCCAACGATTACTAAACCAAAAGATACTTCCAAGATGTAGCTTATTAGGAAGGAAAGATTGGTGCACACTAAGAGTAGGGAAAGTAAATGAGGATTTTTAACATTTACAACTTGCTCACCTCAAACCAATTGACCATAGTAGAATGAATGATCAAGCAAAGACTGATTCTCATGCTGGTGTGATATGCTATATTATGGATGGATTCTACATACAAAATAAAACTTGCATGTGTTAACATTTTAATAATGAAAATTAAAGAAAAATTATCTAAAATGTTAACAAAAAAAAACAATCAATTGAGTTCTGAGGCTGCATCAAGTTTATTTGAAAATGGAAAAATTGAAGTTAATAAAGGCATAATAATCTTGCAAGATATATACATCTAAAAATATATTGTGTTATACCGATAGAATAGATACTAAACATTATATATAATAACATGCTCCTTAAAGGATAATTAATTAATACATCTCTTGCCACAAACGTAGAATCAATAAAACCTTTATTAAAATTCATGACAAAAATCAATAAAAATATCATAATTGAATTGTGAAAGTGTGCTAGGTAGAGATTAGATTGAATCTAAATGTTACATATATTGAAATGATCAAAACTTTTGACTATCACACGAGACCTTTGAAGGCCAAGCTCTAACGTCGGTAGTTCTTTTTGTAGAACTGCAGCGTCTTCATCATAAGTGGAGGAATGCGACCCTTCTTAGCAGCCGAAGGGCGGGAGGTGGAGGCGGAAGCGCCCGCTCGGTCCGCGTTTGCCATCGCTTTCTGACGGGCAATGATCTGCTCTGTCTTGGTGGCCTTGACAGGAGATCCCACAGCCGACCCCGTACCATACTTTGCCTGAAATACAGTGGCTTTGTGAATAAAAATCATTGGAAATCTTGAGGAGAGATAGAGAGACATGAGAGGAGGGGAAAAAGAATATGAATTTATAAATAGGAAGAGAAATGTGAAAGAGATAATATATGAAGACAGATGCAAGTGCATTACTCTATTTGTATTAAAATGCAAGTGCATTACTCCATTTGTATTCAAATGTAAGTGAACTACTCTGTGTACTCAAATTCAAGTGCAGTACTTTATATTCACTCAAAGGTAAGTGCATTACTATATTTGTATTCAGTGAACATTACTATATGTGTACACAAATGTAAGTGTACTAATCTATGTGTACTCAAATGGAAGTGCATTCCTTCCTCTATGTGTACTCAAATGGAGGTGCATTCCTCTATGTGTACTCAAATGAAGGTGCATTACTCTATTTGTATTCAAAGAACATTACTATATTTCTATTCAAATCAAAGAACATTAGCATGTTTATAAAGTCTCAGTTATTGCGATAAATAAAACATTCGTACCTGAGCTCTTGCAACACTTTTTGGTGGCTTTGCAACTCCACCAACGAGCTTAATTCCATGTTTTGGTTGATTGACTTTTGAAAATTTGGCACTAAGATTTTGTGTCAAAGATTCTAACTTTATCTTTCGCTCAGTCCTACATCTGTAATGCAGTTCTTTGAAGGACTCAAACTCTTCAGGTTGCTAGAAATAAAAAAAAGTTGTTCTTAATTTACATAATATAAATTATGACCATAAAAGCAACCTTTATATTAAGAACCTGACTTATTTTAAACATTAATCATAATCTATACCTATTGCTACATTTAAAATATACAGCAAAAATAAAAATATCAACAAAATAATAAAATAACCTAAAAAAATATATATGGTACAATCAAAAAAAGATTAAAAAGATTATTAATATAATAAAGAAAAATTACATACATCATAACTAAAAAGCGTTAACAAAAATAAAAGGAACTTACCACACTTCTGAAATCCTTTTTGCAATGTTCTTTCCACAATTCGTCCGTATCCTCCAGCAAATATGGATTGTGGTCTTCAATGTACTCGAGCTGCTCATGATTTGCTCTTTTCAGAACTCTCTTTAGGATGAAATACGGAATGTTTCCAGTGTCCTCAATCATGTCAACATTTTCCTGCAGCACACGGATGCACACCTCGAATAACGGCGGCACAGACGACATTCCCACAATCTTCCCCGAATAGACCTTCCGGTTGCGGTTGGTTGTCTTGGAAGTCAGCATCTCGTTCAAAAGTTCTTCTTCTGTCATGCTCGGTCGAGAATTTTCTGGCATCTCTCTCATGGGAACCCTCGGTAGAGGCTTGTAGTTTGGTGTAATGTCTGGCAGAAGACTCTTTTCAGTTGCCTCTCTCGAGTTCAATGCCATGGGAGTTGGTTTGTAGGAGTCGTCGTCATCCGAGTTGGACACATCTGGGAGGTAGGAAGTGGAGGTGCGGCTGGAGGACGCCTTGTGGGACAGCTCTTTTGACTTGTGGGACGGCTCCTTCGACTTGCTCTTCTTCTTCGATGAGGATTGACCACCCAAGAGAGCCTGTTCGAAGTCAGTGGCCGAAGACTGTTTTGGCTTCTTTGATGGTTTGCTTACATTAATGTCACTCCCATCGCGCTTCCTATCACTTTTCATTTCACTTCTGGACAATTTTTCTTTCTCTTTGTGGTGCTTTTTCTTGTCTTTGTGCTTGCTACCAGAATCGTCCTTTGATGAATCCAGATAGTTGTTATCCTTCAATGCTTTGGCCTCTTTCAGATTATGTGGACTACTAGATTCTGATCTGTGACCATTCAGATGTTTTATTTGGTCACTATTTCTTTGCGACTTCTGTTCTTTTTTATGTTTATTGGTTTTGTCTTTAGGTTTCTCATCTTTGTATCGATCCTCCTTTGCCTTCAATGCATGCCTCTCATCTTTGGCTTTATCTTTATACTTCTCTTCTTTAGGTTTTTTTTCTTCATGCTGAGAGCTTTGACTTGAATATTCATCCTCGGAGGATAGATCATGATCCACATACTTTTTTTCTTTCTTTTTAGTCTCAATATATTTTTCTTTTTTCCTTTCCTCAGCATATCTTTCTTTTTTTCTTTCTTCAGCATACTTTTCTTTTTTTCTTTCTTCAACATACTTTTCTTTCTTGCTTTCTTCAATATGCCTTTCTTTTTTACCTTCTTCAGCATACTTTTCTTTTTTGCTTTCTTCAGCATACCTTTCTTTTTTCCTTTCTTCAGCATACCTTTCTTTATTACTTTCTTCAGCATACCTTTCTTTCTTCCTTTCTTCAACATATTTGTCTTTTTTCTCCATTTTCCTCTCTTCGACATACTTTTTCTCAGCACCATTATTAGGACTATATGAACTGTTACGACTGTTTGTATTCTGATTTCCATCTTGATCATCTGATTGAACAATGCTTTTCTCTCTTGATTTATTTTGATTAGAATATTTATCTTTGCTCCTCTCTTTATCTTTATGAGATTTACTTCTATCTTTATCATCTCTTTTCTTATGTTTTTCTTCTCTATCTCTTTTTTTATCTTTATCTTCTCTGTCAATTTTCTTATCATTTTCTTCTTTATCTCTTTTTTTATCTTTATCATCTCTTTTTTTATCCTTATCATCTCTATCTTTTTTCTTATCTTTTTTTTTGTCTTTATGTTTATGTTTCTTCTTGTCTTTTCCTCTATGGTTTGAATCTAGATCGGTATCTTGAAAATTGTCATCACTGTCAACATCAAAGGCATCATTATCGTCATCACAACTGATGTTTACATCCTTTTCTAATTTTTTTTTGCTAGTTTCATTTTCGGGAGATGCTGCCATTTTTGGCAGATTGTCCGAGCAAGGTTGGTAAGATGGCATATACCTTGGGTCATAACCATCACTGGGATTGTATTCTGCATTTGATGAATCGTAAATATTGTTTTCCTTATCATAGTGATTTGATGAATTTTCATCAACTTGAATCTGCAATTTCCTTTCATCATCATCATCATCATCATCATCATCATCATCGTCGTTGTCGTCGTCATCTCCCTCCATGTAATTATCTTCATTCAGAGAAGATGGAGGATGGTTGGCTTCTTTGGAGCAAGTCTCTTGTGGATGCTAAAAAAAATACCAATCAACAACAATGCTTTATTAAAAAATAGAAATAGAAATAGAAAAAATCATGCCAATATCTTTTGGCATAAAATATACATAAGGAATTATTTTTTGTATACTTCAAGTTTTAATTCCAGCTCTATGAATTCTTAATCTAACTTTGAAACATTTTTATTGGAAAGAATACATCAATGTTATTTCATTTTCATGAAAGTATTCTCAATTGATATAGTTACACCTAAATTAGTCTGTAAATTTCATAATTTTTCAGAGGTTATGCAAATCTAACTAATATATTTTGATCAATTAGTTTTAGAAAAATTTAGAGTGTAAATATTGTTCACAGTGCATCTATATTTTATTTAAATAAAAAAATATTCTAAAATGAAAAACAAAATAAACCAATGCCTCACATGTAGTAAAATCTTTTTCTTCAAAAAATGGCTCTTGGTCATTTGTAATTTAGACTTCATAACTGTTCATTTGACATATAGATCATTACTATAGGTCAACAAACAAAAAAATTTAATGTTTTACTTGAATATGAAAATATTGCTCTCCATACAAATTTTTCATAACCATTATCTCAATAATCATAAGTTTTTTTTTAAAGAAATGTTTCATAGAAATTTGTAATTTACACTACAGAACTGTTCATTTGATATGTAAACAATTACTGTAGGCCAACAAAAAAAACTTGAGCTAAGACTGAGACAACAACAAAAAAGTAACACCTTAGTAGATTATTACTTTAGCATTCTCAACAAAAAATGTTTAGTTTATTATTCAGAGAATAATAAAGTTCTGAAATATGCAACAAGAAAAATCTAGTCTGCTTATAGTGATGGCATTCGTATCCACTAAAGGTGATTTTTTTTATTTAAGATAATTCAACCTGATGTCCAATGTGTCTACAATCAACCAGCTTGGCATAAACTAAGAACATATAATCCCCAAGAACTTTAATGAAGTTTAGTCCTCATGTCAACAATTAGTAAAGCAATGAAGGATTAAAGGTTAATGGCAGAGACACCTGAAATCCCTGTCATGAAATCCTAGTTATTTCAACAAATTCAAAATTTTGTAAAAAAAAATATTCAAGAAAAGTTGTTCTTAATGCATATATCTTTCATTTATCTTAAAGGATCATTGTTCCAAAACAAAAATAAACACAAGTATAAGTACGAGGAAATTCATAAATGAATCAAGGCTATGACCAAGTAGAAGTTAGGAAAACAACAGCATTACTATATAAATAAAAAACATGTCCAATAAAAACAAAACTTTGATAAAAATGTATGAAGTGGTGTCTAAGCAGTATTGAAAACCTAGTATTTCAATAAATATCCATTTTACAACAAAAAAATAATCTAGACAAGATTATACAGAATTATATATAAAGCCATTACTTGAATATAGAAAAAGTAGCTATCTCCACAAAAAAAATCAAAAAAACCCATCATCTCAAAAATTATAAGTTTTTTCAAAAAATGTTACTTAGAATTTTTAATGTACACCTCATAACTGTTCAATTGAGATATAAATGATAACTTTAGGTCAACAAACACAAAATTTGAACATTTCACTTGAATAGGGAAAAAATGGAAGACCCCACAAAAAAAATCATAAAACCCTTATATCTTCATAAATATAAGTTTTTTCAAAAAAGGTTACTTGGGAATTTTTAATGTACACCTCATGACTGTTTATTTGAGATATATAAATAAAATACTACGCCAACATCGAAGACAGAGATAGAAACAACGAAATATGTGCTAAGTGCTGAGAAATCTGCCTTCGCCTCTGCTACCCCAACAACCAATAGTCTGTTTGTCACAGCCTAAAAATGTTTAATCTAATTTTGGGAAAAAAGTTGATAAACACCACAAAACAAAGTTATTTCAATAAATTAACACCACAAAAAACACTATTATTACCGGTGGAGGTTCTTCACCAACATTTTTTTGTTCATTTTCCTCCACTTCATCTTCGCCTTCATCTTCCGTCTCTACCATGTCCCGCCATTTGTTGACCAGAGCACGCGCCTTTTCACCAACGAGTCCGGATGTATGTCTAAGCCCATTCACAGTTTTTCCGACACCAGTTTGCATCAAATGCTTCAGTGTCACCGGCAAATACTTCAGCTTGTGTATGTAGTAAATCAACTGAAAATAAACTTATGATAACACCAAGAATGATAGAATAAAAAATAAGGGTGTAGCTTTGGCCGAAGCCGAATCCAATGACAATTTTTGCCAAAGCTTTGGCTTTGGCAGACTATTTTAAATTCTGCTTTAAATACTGCTGCGGTATTTTCAATTATTTATAGTTTTTTTCTGAATCTTAAATCTTATTTGTAACTTGATGTTATATATCTTAGCTTTTGCATTAATAATTGTATCTGTTATATTAAGATTTTAGTGTTCTAAAACATAATACAAAGAAACAAAGGAATTTATAATAAAACTGCAACTTTTATAATTTGAGATGAAATACATAATTAAAAAAAATACATATTGAAACAAAATAGTATTTTGTATAGAAGAGGCCTGGAGGAACATAAATGAGTATACAGTGATATATTATGCTCAAGTGTTGTTAAACTGTGACAAAATCTATTACTGCTGATTGTTGGGGTGAAGATGGATCTTTTCATCAATTACAAAAATTTCACTTAAGTTTAAAATTAATCCATTTTTTGTATTTTGTTTTACAATTTTTTGTAAAATTATTATTTGAGGACATTAATAATTTTTTTCTTTGGCTAGACATTTTTTTTTAAATCTTTAATCCATAATTTTTGGTTGTTGTAGGTTTTTTTTTTGTAAAATCAATATTTATTGATATAAGCTTCTTTAAGTCATTCTATAAATTTTCATATTGAACAATAATTGTGTATACAATCTTAAACAATCTTTTCCATGGGTTTTTTCCTTTAAGATCAATATTTGTTGAAATAATAAATTTTCAAATCTCTAGCTAGACAGGACAAATGATTTTGACAAAAAAAAATTATTTATAAATTTTTTTATTGAACTTAAATTGCTTTTTATACAATTCTAAATAACCTTACACAAAGAATTTTTTTGGTAAATCAATATTTATTGAACTAATAGATTTTCCAATCTCAGATTAGACAACATATTTTTGCAATTATATTCTCAATTTTTATCATAGGTTTTTATCGACTTGGGAACAAAGTGAGGGGAAGCTAATAATGATGAAAATTACCTCTCTGATAAATATTTCAAAGTCAGTCCTCTTATGGACATTCTTCGAAGCAAATTCAAGAAGATTCCAATGCCTCAGGAGTTAAGTATTGACGAACAAATGGTCCCTTTCAAAGGTCATAGTTGTCTAAAACAATGCATCCCATCTAAGTGTGGATACAAATTATTCGTGTTAGCCGATACTTCAGGAACTAACTATGACTTCATGCCATACACTGGCGAAATAGAACCAATAAATTCACATAATGTTCCTGATCTCAAGCATAGTGCAAAAGTGGTGTTGCATGAATATTCCCAACAATCGAAATCACATCATTTACTTTGACAATTGGTTTACATCTATTCCTTTGATTGCACATCTTTGTCAAATAATTATTGCTGTAAAACCAAAAATAACAAATGAGTTTGTTCAAAAAATATTGTTTTATTAAAACAAAAAAATATTTAATTAAATTGAAAAATAATACCCACCCAAACAAATTGTTAAGCAAACGTTGTTGTATAACTTGAAATAAGCTAACAATAAGCTTAGTAAAATAGTTTAACCAAGAAAATGTCCAAGTTGAAAAAAAAATCTGTTTACAATTAAATTGAAAAAATTGATGCACATTGGTTAGAATGCCCATACAAACAAATATTGCTGAGCTCAATTTGTTGTAGAGCTTCAGATAAACTCACAATGAGCTTTGTAAAGTAGTTGAACAAAAATAAATCTGTTTTTTATTGAAAATTAAAAAATTGAATTAAATTGAAAAACAATTAGTGCATATTTGTTAGAATGCCCATACAAACAAATGTTGTTAAGCAAACATTGTTGTACAGCTTCAAATAAAAGTATAAATAAATTTGTGAAGGGTGTACATTCCATATGCAGCCTATGGCACCTACAGAACTACGAAAGGGCGGTGACAATAGCTCATTTCTAAGTTGGAAAAAATCTGTTTTTATATTAAAATCAAAAAATTTCAATTAAATTCAAAAAATAATTAGTGCATATTGGTAGAAATGCCCATACAAAGAAATGATGTCAAGCAAACTTTGCTGTAGAGGCTCATATAAATTCACAATAAGCTTGGTAAAAAACTTTAACCAAGAAAACTTTTTAGCTCAAAAAGAAAATCTGTTTTCAATTAAAAATAAAAAAAATTCAATTTAAATTGAAAAAGAGTTAGTGCACATTGGCCAGAATGCCCATAAAAACCAATGTTGTAAAGCAAAAATTGTTGTAGAGCTTCAAATAAACTCACAATGAGCTTGGTAAAAAACTTTCACCAAGAAAAAAAGTTGAAAAAAAATCTGTTTTTCATTAAAATCAAATATTTTCAATTAAATTGAAAAATTAATTATGGCATATTGGTCAGAATGCCCATACAAACAAATTTTGTAAAGCAAATGTTGCATAAGTTCAAATAAACTCATAATGAGCTTGGTAAAAAAGTTGAACAAAAATAAATGTTTTTTATTCAAATAAAAAAATTCAATTAAATTGAAAAACAATTAGTGCATATTGGTTAGAATGCCCATACAAACAAATGTTGTTAAGCAAATGTGGTTGTATAACTTCACATAAGCTCACAGTGAACTTGGTAAAAAAGTTGAAAAGAAAAAAATCTGTTTTTCATTCAAATCAAAATTTTCAATTAAATTGAAAAGCAGTTAATGCATATTAGTTAGAATTCCCATACAAACAAATGATGTTAAGGAAACTTTGGTGTAGAGGTTTAAACAAACTCACAATGAGCTTGGTGAGAAATTTTACCCGAGATAAGTAAAAAAAAAATCTGTTTGTTCATTAAAATCAAAAGTTTTCAATTAAATTGAAAAATAGTGACAGCATATTGATCAGAATGCCCATACAAACTAATGTTGTTAAGCAAACTTTGTTGTAGAGCTTCAAATAAACTCAAAAATGATCTTGGTAAGAAACTCAAAAATGAGCTTGGTAAAAAACTTTAACCAAGAAAAACTTTAAAAAAAAAGAGTTTCATTAAAATGAAAGAATTTCAATTAAATTGAAAAAATAATAAGTGCACATTGGTTAGAATGCCCATACAAGCAATTGTTATTAAACAAACTTTGTTGTAACGCTTCAAAAGTATAAATCAATTTTTAAAGGGTATACACATCATATGCAGCCTATGGCGCCTACAGAACTACGAAAGGGCGGAGACAATAGCTCATTTGTTTTTTCATAAGAGACTTGCTAAAAACAAGTTAAGATTTTTACTAAATCAAAGATGTAGAGCGGTCGATAAGCTTTACTGAAATGTCTTCTAAAAAACAACATTTTCACATGAAAAAAAAATTCTATGTCCAAAATAGTATGAAAATAACAATCAATCAACTAATAGTGTTCTAATAAAATTGGTTATTAAATCAAATATCTTCCTAATTAAGAATATCATAATGTTATACCTATACCAAATTTAATAATTAGCCGATGACCTCAAACTTTTTTTTAAAGTTTAATTATGTCACAGCTGCAGAAACAAATGTCGCTTACAAAAAAGTAATTTAATTATGTTGAGGTTTGCAATACAACTAGACACACAAAAGCTCTTTCGGAAAGTAAATAGAAGCATATGAATTTTTCTTAAACAGACTTTGTTGTAGAATTTTAAATAAGTTCACAATGAGTAATAAAAAACTTCAGCCGAGAAATTAAACAAAGTTAATAAAAAAAAGTTTTTCATCAAAATAAAAAACATTCCATGAAATCAAAACAGAAGTAGTGCATATTGTTGGTGATATCCACACAAACAGTTATTGTTAATCAAACTGTGTTTTAGACCTTCAAATAAACTCACAATGAGCTGAATCAAAAGCTTCAATCAAGAAAATTTGCTACATCTGTTAAAAAAGTTTTATTAAAATCAAAAATATTCCAATAAATTGAAAACAAAATATATTGTAGAACTTCAATTAAACTCACAATGAGCTTAACCAAAAACTTGAACCGAGAAAATTGCCTATGTTCATACAAAAAGTCTCTTTTCATCATAATTCATAAATGTTTCAATAAATTGAAAAAGAAGTAGTGCATATTTTGGGAAATATCCATATAAATAATTATTGATAAGCAAACTTTGTTGCAGAGCTTCAAATCAAAAATAAAAAACTTCAACATTTACCTTCCCCTCTTTTAAAATAGTGAAATAAGTTAGAGTTATAAAACACCATTTTTTAAAGAAAATAAAAACTATAGAAATCATTTTATTCAAACAAAATTGTTATTCAGATTGTTATCTATAACTTTTATTGGATAACAATTGTAAAACCAAAAACAAAAACTTTTAACATTTGCCTTCACCTAAACTGTAGATGTGAGATTCCAACGAACTGACCCACAAATGTTGACTGTAATAGAGTATCCGTAAAATATAACCTTAAAAAATAAACTGAGGAAAATCAAAAATTTTCAACACAAACATATGTAGCTGCAGGTTTATGTAAATACTGTTTCTTCGTTGATATTAATTTAGGATTAAGGAAATTCAAAAGAAACAAGATGGAAAGAATTTAGATACAAAAATGTTTAATTTCAATTATAATAACAATCAATTCAGTTTACATTGGAAATCTTGATATTAATGCAATGTTTACATCAATTTAACTTTCAAATAAAAGAATTCAAAAATCTAGCCAAAACTTTCTGTGATATTTGCAACAATTGTAAATTCTTAGTATTGAAGTTGATGAATATCAAGAAAGTGAAGATGAAGGTGATATTAATTTTCTGCATCTATATTTATTCCTCACATCAAGAATCATTTTAAAATGCTTAACTCTTAGTAATTTTGTGAAAATCAATGTAGGTTTGAACAAATATTTTATAAACATAAAAATCAACTTAATATTTACTTCCAATAGTTAAAAAAAAGTAATTAGGATATACCCTCCAATGCTGACCATATCACAAACTCAACAGCTAACTCAAAAATTGTAGTATATAAAATAATGAAGATATTTTTATTCCAAACACAATCATTTATTAAACACATTACACAAACGTTCACACACAATGTGAAGAAAAAAAAGCCTCGCATAACAGACTTGTGATTTTTTCAATTCAAATTGGCAATTTTTAATGTTTTCACTATCAATTTGGGTAAGAATGTATTGTGCTTAACATAGTGTAACAACATACACTTACTCTAATAACTGTACAATATTTAGTATT
Source organism: Archaeomysis grebnitzkii (assembly GCA_031471125.1). Classification (NCBI taxonomy): domain Eukaryota; kingdom Metazoa; phylum Arthropoda; class Malacostraca; order Mysida; family Mysidae; genus Archaeomysis; species Archaeomysis grebnitzkii. The sequence continues at coordinate 3,331 of JARUHE010338009.1, read as the reverse complement.
TATAATGACACTATTGCATATTGATCAGTTGTTTGTTCTTGGTTTTGGTATTTTTATGTGTTTTAAAGATAATGATATTGGTTGAAATATCTAATAGTAATTAAAAAAAAACTATAATATTGACAAAAGGAATTCATAAACAAAAATAAAAAGTTAGGCAAAAATTTGTAAAAAAAAATTTAGTTCTTCAATGGCAATCTTTATTGTTATTTCTGTTTGGTAAGGTAAGGTAAGGTACTTCAAAAATTAAGTGAAACAATTAATATTTAAAGGTAGGTTTTTGAGGACAGTATTTTAATGGTTCATTCTTAGGGATTTTGTATGTTTAGTACTTTCATAACCACATCTAAACTAGACTTTTGCCTGGAATTCTTCCAGTTTATAAGTGGTCAAGGCCATGGTTTAGAGATAAGCTTGCCACAACCTCTATAGAAATTACCATTGGAGTGGAAAATGTGGAAGCCTAACAGGTCAAAGATTTAGGGTATTGGGCTTCCACATTGTCCAATCCAATGGTAATTTCTATGAAGGATGTGGCAAGCTTATCTCTAAAGCACTGCCCTGAGAGACAATAGCAAAAAAAGCTCTAAAGCAAAGTGCAGATTATCAGCATAAATTAGTCGGTTGAGAAAATATCCTCCACTTCAGCAAAGTTTGTATTCAACTTGAATATTTACTTTTGGATAAGTTTTCATTAATAGGGCTGATTTTAATAAATATTATTTAATAAATGAAACCTCACGACAGCTACTCTTTTTTTACAACATTGGCGTATTAAAAGACCCTTTTTACATTAATTATAATTTTTACATTTTCTTTCAGGAGCTTTTTTATAGGTCCTCTTATTTATATATTTACACTCTGCACATACGAGAACTTGAGAAGGTTGGGTTAGGTAAGGTTTTGAAGTTTTTTTATAACTTTTTAAAGTTCATGGGTTTGATATGCCATTGTTGTAAGAGAGTAGCTGTCGTGAAGTTTCACCTAAATATTATATTTATTTATAAAATTTAAAGAAAAATGAGTACAAGATTCTAAGCGAAAATTGTTCTTCACAGGGTGTTGCTTTAGTTTCTATATATCACTTGACAGCAGTAGGTAAAATATGTAGATGGAAAAGTAATGGTGGGAGGGGAACCCCCATGGTAATGACAAAAGTTTTGAATTGAAGTCTTATAATGCAATGAAAATAGCATTCATATAACTGTTGATGTTACTAGCTGTCAATCATATTTGTAACCTAACAAATGTATGCATTTTGTATTCCAAGATAACATTTTTTTCCAATTTAAACCAAAATAATTATATTGAAAAATGGCACCCTGCTGTAAACTAGGGTAAATATTTCAAGTGACAACTTTTTAATCATCTTTTTTTGTTTTATCTTGCAAAACATATTAATTTTGTTTTACATTACAAATAAAAATATATTTATACATCTATAGATAGAAATATAAGTCGAATTTACTTAATATTGAAAGTAAGTTTCATTTCTGCAAACAGTAAATCAAAACCATATATTGTATTATTGATACGAAAATCAAAAGAAGAAAAGTGTAAACTGCCTGCAAGAAGAAAGTTCTTAACGAAAAGTCCAATATTGCCCATCCATTAATAATATTCAGATCAGTGGTGTGAACCTAGAAACTTGGGTTTTACAAGTCACTAAGAGGCATATTCATTCTTGAACTCTGGATCGATTTGCACAGATCTGAATTGCTGCCAGATGTATTTTTAAGACATTGTTTTCCACTATTCAGTCTCATAAGAGTTAACAATATTAAATTACATGAACTATAATTGTACCAACATATTTTCGAAATGCATTTTCAAAAACCAGCTGCGGTTCACACATGATTTTTAACAAACGATACTTTACCAAAGCATAGATATTTATGGCTACAAAAGGCTTTGTTTTTACATAATTGAAGTCTCTGTATCTGTCTATTCAAAATTTGTATTCTATTTCTTATGGACATTTCTGTGGTACATGCTTGTAGTACAGTCAGGGTTGCTTTATCAATGCAGACAGTACTGAAAGCCTGGAACCAGGAAATGTGCATTACATTCATTTCATAAAAATACAGTTCACTGTTTTGCAAACTATCTTAAAATCAAACTCTATTAAAACGAAAAGTTATTTCCTACAATAAAATTTTTTTGCAAATTAGAATTCTACTTTCAAGTGAAGTGGGTTTTGAGGGGAGTGAAATTTATTCAGCCATAGCATAGGTTGCCGGAATTCTTTGTCTGAAGACGTTGCTTCTTCTTCAAGTATGGATGTTTTTAAGTCGCTTGCATCTTTTTCTTGGGAAGTATGATTAGCTGATTTGTTTTTAGGAAGTAGTTATTTGTGGAGTTTTACCTATATGTGTAAAATATTTTTGTCGAATGGCTAGTTTAGTGTTCTTGACTATATTTTTCAAAATGACATTTTTTGACTGAGTCACATTAGCCAACCTTTAGACTGTAGTTCCTGCCTTCTGGTTTGATCTTCTGGTTGGAGACTGTCGGTGATTGAGGGGGGTCGACCCCCTCAAGACAAGAAATCAACCAGTCTTGTGTGTAATGCATTTGTGTTTGGTTGTCTTATGAAGTGTTCAACGACTTGGGTATTTTTATTTAGTATTTATTAGTTTAATCTTTCCCAGATTAATAGTCCGAACATTTTCAGAAGTTAGCTTTGTTGTAATTTGGACTTTGAGAAAATATTATTAGTGACCTTTTTTGGTAAGATGGAAATTCATAAAAAAAAAATAGTTGGATAATACCCATTTTTGGCTGTCTTTTAACACACTGCTATGCAGGCATCAAATTATAACCTATCAGATCATCAGATGTTCTCCAGATTTAAAATTTTCAAGTTATCTATTTCTTTTTTAATGAAAAATAAGAAGTATAGACTCTTTTTTTCAATTTTGATATTAATGTTAGTGTAAATAAATTTATAAATAAGTGCAGTAGGGCTGATATGAAGAATATTTATACTTATTTATAAAATTGTTAAAACATTAGTAAAAGATTTTGAACAAAAAATGTTCTCCAAAAATTTTTGAAGAACTTCTTGACATACAGCTGCATTGCATAGAAAAAAGAAAGAGTAATGCAAAAGAAACGTATATAAATATTGGTAAATGAAATATAGGTTATGGTAAATTTTATTTAAGTTTATATTTTAACATTGTACAAGCAAGGTTAAAAAACTTGAAAGGATCACATCATTACATTCAACCAAAAAATGTTGGCTATAGTAGAGGTAAAATTTTGGAAAGACTACCTCTAATGAAACACCTAAAAATAGCTGAAAAACATACCGAAATGTCCTAAAATA
>JARUHE010337998.1:0-10594 GCA_031471125.1 Archaeomysis grebnitzkii | reverse complement strand
ATAAACATTAGGGGTAATTACAAAACTATGCCTTAAATTTAGGTGAAATTTGTATTTTCAAATGAGTAAAAAATGTTTATGGGTATCGGGTGTTAATATATAATAAACTGAAAGCCTTCTTTATTTTTCCTGTTCACCACAATATTTGTTGTTATAATTTGTCGAGCATCTGAAGATTTTGTAGTTATTTTAAAAAAACAAAGTTTTTCCATGAAGGTTAAAGCTAAAAACGATTTTTTTTTAAAATAGGCAATGGAATGTTCTAAAAACTCAAGTACACTTCTGTAATAAATAATTTTATAAAATTTAATTATATTATTTGATGCAATTAATAAGATATTTTTAGAAATATAGTTGTTGCAACCAATGATAAAATATTTTAACAAACACTTTAAGGTTAACTAAAAGGAACCTTGAGTCATCAGATTGTAGGTAAAATATGAAAATGTCCGTAAATTTGAATAAAATTTAAATTATTTATGAAAATATTTTTTAATGTGATTATTGGCATAAGTATTAGAAGACAAATATACTCCGAACATGCAATACAAAATATTTTTCAAATAACCTTTTGATAAATTATTTTTATTTTAATCTTTAGGTAAATTAACTGAACGTTTCTTGTATTTTTTATTTTAATTCGCCTCTAAAATAAACATTTTAAACAATACATTATAGAATTATTATTTTATTTAAATAAAATATTAGTTTCAATTAAATGTTACTTAAATCTTATGTTTGTGTTTATAATTGTCGTTAAATATGCTATGCCTAAGCCACCGAACGGCTATGCATGTATTAGCTACATTGATTAGACGGTGATAATTAACAACTTTCTTGAACATTTCAATGAAATACTTCAAATTTTATTAAATGTTAAATTTAACAAAATTATTTCAAGTTCCAAAATTAAATGCAAAAAACAGCCAATGCATCCACAGAATAGGTTTGTTGAGAAGAAATTGTCGGTATTTTTATGAAGCATCTATGTATAAGTTTGAAGTTATTTGATCAATAATCAAAACTCTTTAATATTTTTTAATATTCAAGCATACACCCGACAACGATTACGCAGACGCAAACGACGACAACCACTACGAAACAGTGTTTGCTATCTTTTAAATTTGTGTCAAGGTCAACAATGTTGTGGTGAACATCAATACTTATCTTCATTGAAAATAAAAGGTTCGAAGCACAAATTATACAACAGTTCACTATTTGGGAGATTCATTTCAATTTGCAAACTGAAGTAATTTGCGATTTTCACATTATTGAGAAGAGGTTCACTACATATATGACATACCCATTTATGACGTACTCATGTATGATATACTCAATACTTATGTATGGCATATATGTCATATACATGCATGGCATGTATGACCTACCCATGTATAACATATATGACGTAACCATGTATGACATATATGACGTACCCATGTATGGCATAAATGACATATTCATGTATGACCTGTTCAACGGGTACGTTTGTTATTGAGTCTTAGTTGGTAAGTATAAAGCTAAAAACAAATTTATATTTGTACTAAATCTCTTTGAATAAAAAAATCTTCTTACCCTTATAAAATTCAATGAAATCACTTGAAATAAGTTATTTTTTAGATTGTTTTGTAAGTCATGGAGTATACCTTCAGTTAAAATATATAATATATTTCGTAAAATATTTAGATATTTATATAAGTAATTACGAAAATAAGTTAAGGTTCTCTTTAAAATGTATTATACATTTATATAACTCATTAAAGCTAACTAAATCTTTATTTCTTCTTTGTTACTTATAATTATAACTTTTATTATCTAATGTAGGTTTTATGACTTCATTAGAGATGTTTAACACAATTTAAGTTTTTGATACATAAAAAACTGTCAATGCTTAAAAATCATTTTGGTTTTATAAAAAAAATTGTTAATGTTTAAAACTCTTGTTGGTTTCATAAACAAAAACTGTTGATGTTTAAAACTCTTGTTGGTTTCATAAAAAGAACTGTTAATGGTTAAAACTCTAGTTGGTTTCAAAAACAAAAATTGTTAATGTTTAAAACTCTAGTTGGTTTCATAAAAAAAAACTGTTAATGTTTAAAACTCTTGTTGGTTTCATAAAAAAAACTGTTAATGTTTAAAACTCTAGTTGGTATCATAAACAAAAATTGTTAATTTTTAAAACTCTAGTTGGTTCCATAAACAAAAACTGTTAATGTTTAAAACTCTTGTTGGTTTCATAAAAAAACAGTTAATGTTTAAAAATCTAGTTGGTTTCATAAAAAAAACTGTTAATGCTTAAAACTCTTGTTGGTTATATAAAAAACAGTCAATGTTTCAAACTCAAGTTCGTTTGTTTAAAAATAACTGTTAATGTTGAAAACCGTTTTGGTTTTATAAAAAACAGTTAATTTTCAAAGCTCTTTTTAGTTTTATAAAAAATTGTTAATGTTTCAAACTCTTTATGATTTCATAAAAACTGTTATTGTTTAAAACTCTTTTTGGTTTTATAAAAACCTGTTAATGTTTAAAACTCATGTTAATTTTTTAAAATTAACTGTTAATGCTTAACACTTTTTTTGGTTTTATAAAAAAAACGTTTAATGTTTAAAACTCATAGTCGTTTTTTTAAAATAACTGTTAATGTTCAAAATTTTTTTGGCTTTATAAACAAAAACTGTTGATGTTTAAAATTCATATTAGTTTTATAAAAAAAATGTTAATAGTTGAAACTCTTGTTGGTTGCAGTATAGCATCCACATGCAAGGAAAAATAGCTTGAATTCTCTTAAAGCAAAAACTACATCAATATATTTGTAAGATTGTGAGATTGTTTTAATTGTTGGTCTGGAACTTGAATAATTACATAACCAACGTGTTACCTTTGGTTCGTGCAATGAAGTTAGGTCTCTATTAGGATACATTATAAAATAGTTTAAATATATATAATTAATATTTTTATAAAGAAATATTTTACAAAACACGAATAATGCCTATTATTACCACATGAAAATTCCAACAGACAAATCTATTTTAGCTTTATGTTTTGAAAATAGTGACCAACATTGCACGTCAAGTACAAATAAAAATATAATTTTCGGTAATTTTTAGTGTTAAACACAAATTATTTTTTTTACCAAGTGTTAAATAACAAGAAGGATGTCGAGCTTCATGTTTGCCTTTATTAAGAATTTGTTTATACATATAAAATTTAAAAGTTAATTATGCCCAAGCTTGCGCAAAGTCAAAATCTAATAATTTCATTTTAACAATTTTTCAATGAATACATATTTATGTTTCGGTCTTTTAACCTTCTGAAAATAATTGTTTTCTTGGCCATAAGATTCTTTTTATTACAATTTTTTATCCTTTAATGCATTTACTGAAAATGAACCAACCAAAGTCAATGAACATAAAACGGAGTAATTTTACAAATAATAAAGTTTTGTTTTATTACTATAAAACTTTTTAGTGGAGCAAAACTAAATAAAAAAACATTAACCATTTAAATAAAATATTACGTGTCTACAACGATGCCTTCAGCAGTTCCTACTTATCCTTAGAAATAGAAAAAAACAATTATAGTTTCCTACATTTAAGAAAAATAAAAAGCTGAAATATAAATCTTGAAAGTTCATTAAAAAGTAAATTTAAATTACATCCCTGTTGCATCCTTCAGATAATCCTTCTTAGCTGGGATTTTGAATATTTATTACAATTTGTGTATCAATTTCAACTTTATGAGACGATTTGAATTTCAAGCTTTCTTATTTCTTCCTTGAGATTAAGCTGTAATACAATGTATTTCAATGTTACTAACATGTTATTTTAAATTTTTACTTTATTCTATCTATTATAGTTCTTCATTATAATTTTTACAGTAAACATTAAACTTCTATTGAAACATATGGTGAAATTGATCATTTACATTCTTGATTAGCTTTAAAAAGCATCTTTATAGTATGTTATGTTTACAAAATAGTTTTAATGTACCATTATCTAAAAAGTAAAAGCCCTTTTCAACTCAAGAATTATAACTTTAATAACAAATAAGAATTAGCAAACTTTATATTTTTTATATTTTAATAATTTAAAATAACAAACAAAATAGCTTAAAATTTGAAAGTGGCATAACTGTTCAGAATGTTAATGTCCAATAACAGTCTCAGTCACTTAAAATGTTATGCAAATATACAGTTTTAAATTACTTTTTTGTTTATGGTGAAATATTAAAACATAAGTAGACAAAATCATAATTTTTTCATAAAACTGAGGAAATAGTTTGAAACGAAAAACTTGAACTTCTTAGTTCTTTGTTGATAGTCATGGCGTAAACGTACCAACTATAAATACAATCGATTTTGAAAAACTAGATAATTTTTAAAAAATTGTAGCATCTCAATAAAAACTATTCTATTTCACTGATTCGATATTTTGTTCTCGGATGAATTGTTAAATTAAAATTTTCTAATTTATGATAAAACAAAACGTTGCCATCAACTCAATTTATGTTTCTATTATCCAAAATAGAGGGTTTTTTGAAATGAATAGTCCATTGTTACCTATTTTTTTAACTGATATCAAGGCTAGTTTAATGTACATAAATGAATGTCATTTTCAGTTGAATTTTTAATGTAAGTGAGGAAGAAACTTTGAATTGTTGAGGTTGGAAGACTTGAAAATATTTGATCTTGCAGTATTATATTAATGGCTCACCTTATTTCAGCAACTTTAATCTACGGTTCTTATTGTTTTGGTTTTGCATTCATGATTTTCATACGTTGAGGTTTTTCTATATTTTTTTTGGTTTTTAATACGTTTCTTCTTCATTTTTGTTTTATTTGGAGTTATATTCATGTTTTACATATTTTAACTTTAAATTTTTGTTTCTAATATCTTGTTTGAAATATTATATTTAGTCTATGAATGGTAAACTTTGCTCAGCATTGAGTCGAAAGTTTTACATGATAACATATTATACCTAGTTTTCACATAGTGTTCGTTGCTATGACTTGGTTATGACTTGGGAAATAAGGAATTATGATTTGGTGAAAAAGGGAATGTATGACTTGCTAGATAAGGGGCTGTGAATTTGCAAAGAAGGGACTATGACTTGTTAAATAAAATTGTATGGCTTTCTGAAGAAGGGCTTACGTTTTGGTATGATTTGATGAAGAATGGGTTATGACTTTGTAAATAAGGGGTTATGATTTGGTAAAGAAGGGATTATAACATGATATAGAAGGGAGCTATGAATTGGCAAAGAAGGGATTATGACTTGGTATATAAGATCTTATGACTTTGTAAGGAATGGTTTAAGACTTGATAAAGAAGGGGTTATGACTTGGTGAAGAAGATATTATTTAAATATAATAAAGGTTTTGATACCTGTAAAGTAGTTGTCTGAAACAAAACAAAAAACATCTTTAATGAAATAATATACGAGTATTGTTGTAATTTGATGAAAATTTTTTAAGTTGCTTCTACTTGATACAATTCACAAAAAAAAATAAATAAAAGATTTTTACCATTTAATTCTCAAATTATAATCAAAAAACTTTAAGCATAAGTAGTTAGCTAAAATGGAAAAATATCTACCAAGCATCACTAAAACAACAAAACATCTCAAACTATAATGACCTGTTGCTAGTTGGCATGTGAAGCATTTTTATAATTAGTAATTACAAAACAAGAACTAATTAGCGAACAATTAGTATTTATCAACAGATAAAACTAAGAAGATGAATTATATTCCATATCACAATCAAAGATCTACTAAACGCTTATATTGAAAAACATTTCTATTATTTTTGCTTTGAATTTTAGATGCTCATCTAGATAAACGTTTTTTGCAAAAAAAAACTTTTGTTTAATTTCAATTTTTGATAAAAAAAAAACCTTTATATTAATGATATCTTGGTTAAAAAATAATCTAACCACAGTTTTTGAAACATCCAAATTAAGTATTCTTTATAAAACGTGCTTATTAAACACTATACACTATATATACACTATACACTATATACTATACACTATATACTATACACTTTATATACACTATACAGTATACATTTCATAAGTAGAATGCAAGCCTGCTGGGGTTAGAATGTTTTCCAAAAAGTGCCGGTAAATTCACACTTGGGAGGTAAATAATGAAAATCATTGTGAATAATATGATTATGTAATGATTACATTTGTTTAAAAAACAAAACTTAAATTTCACAATATTTTCAAATTTGAATTAGATGTTCTTTATTTATAAAGCTTTCATTTGATTAAACAAAAAGTAAAGGTAGGGAACACTAAACAATAAATAACAGAATAATTTGTATTGTGCGAAGAAAATTATAAATATAGATTTCATTGAAACGTTGATGAAGTTTATTATTATGTAAGAAGAAATATAAATCCTCAAAACATTTATTTGATGTTTAATAAACGAGTTTTGTTTTTCCGGTTTTATTTTATAATCTTATAATTGTGATGCATTCGAATATCAACAATGTTTTTTTCAAAACTTTTGTATGACTATCTTAGTAACAAAACAAAACCCTAAAATCATCTGTTAGGAATGAGAAAAAAGAAGAAAACCAATCAAGTTCAAATACATTAATGAATTATCTTAATTTTTGTTTTGGAAATTAGTGAATAGAATAGGTGAACGGAATGGGTGAACCGAATAGCAGACTTCTTGAAGTACTAATTGACTTACTGGCTAATATGTCTTTTGTCTTCCTCTTTCTAGGTTTGACTTCTTTAAAGTGAACCGCAAAAATATATTTTCATTTACCATTTACAAAAATATATTTTCATTTACCATTTACAAAAATATATTTCATTTAGCATTTACAAAAATATATTTTCATTTACCATTTACAAAAATACATTTTCATTTAACATTTTAAATAAATAGTTTTGTAACTAATGAGTCGAGATAGAAACACTTTTGTGTTGATTAATCTTTTTCAAAATGAGTTCAGTCAAAATTTGGTATGATGTTTAAAACATATTTCAGATTATTTATAACTGCTATTTTATTTGAAAAATCATTTTTGTTTTACCGACAATTTCATTACACAACTATAAGTATAATTTTATAATTTTGTTATAAATCTTTATAAATCTTAATTATTTATTTTATTTATTATTATTTACAAAACTTGTTCTACCAATGATTAAAATGTGTCCAGTGATATTTGGGTCATTAGCTCGGCTTGTCTGATACAGCCACTATCTCTAGGATATGCGTTTTTGGAACCATATATCATTACAAGATCAGAAATAAATTCGTTGGTAAGACATTTTGCCTAATACATTGTAAAATGATTGTCTGTGCTAATAAGGGGCGAACTTCTTCAAAATAATATGTTCATTATGGCGCAGTACTTTTTTGGCTAATCCAAGTCTATAAATAGAAGGCAAAGGAAACTACAAAAAATCCAACATGAAAGCTGAACAAAGAATTGGAAAATTGGTTATAGGTTTTGTTTAGATATTTTAAAATATTGTTATTGTTGTTGTTTTGAAAACATTCTATGATATTATAATCTATTCATATAATATATATAGTTTTATTTATAATTATATAATGGCACTGCAAATAAAAGTTATGTTTGACATTACCGTTTTTTATTTGTGAGCAATTGGAGAATATTTAAAAAAACGGATAATTCAAGCCTGTCATTTGTCTGTTTGAATGAGTAATAAAGGAAACGTCTGTTGAGTTTTATGAATAAATTAAGACAGAAATAATGAAGAACTTGCGTGTTCGATGAGTATTTCTACCTCCCACAAAGATGCATCCACCAACCCTGCTGGGTGCAATATAAAAAGTATCATTTTTGAGGCAAATGCCATTAACTAAGTAGATAAACTTTGATGTTTTCTTTTTTATTATTATCACAAAGCCCAACGAAGTATTAGTTAACATTTTTGCCTAAGTTTGGGCAACATTTTGCAGAATCTTTTCCTGCATCTTACCCAAAAGGATTTCATGTATTTGGTTGAAGATGAAAAAGACCGATGGGGTTATTTACCATGTTGATATCTGTTGGTGTCGATCATTAAAATAACATTAACTCGCAACACTTATTTTCAAATAAATTAAAACTACAAAACATTAAAATAACACAATTATTCTCCACCACAAATACGATAAAATAATGGAGATAAAATAGAACTTTTATTACAGGCACAAGACGAGGAAATCAGCATTGATTAGAATTTCATCTTATCAAATTAAAAGAAACATAAAAAATCGAGAAACTGGAATGCTAGACAAAATGTGATAACATTAGGAATAATATAAAGATAAACATTTTTATCTAAATTTTATTTAAAGTTTTTATACATCAGTGAATAAACTAGAATTATTCATATTTTTTGTGTGAACAAAACAAATTTCAAAACAAAGTAGCAAGGTATTAACTATAATAATAATAATATAAGTTTATAATAACAATAAATAGTAGTAATGGTTATAAGCCAAGGATTATATTAATAATGCTAATGATAATAAACATAGGAAGAGTAATACTAAAATTAACAATAGCAACAAAATTAATACTGATAAACTTAAAACTAATAAAAAAACAATAAACATAATAGTAATGATGATACCAACAACATTTCATTTGTTTAGAGTAGATTTACTTATTTTTATTTCCAAATATCTTACTTAATTAGTTTTACCTAGTAATTTAAAATGTTAGGTAAGTCAGTGCAACTCATAAAGTAAATGTTTATTTGAAATTAAAATATTATTTAGTGCTATACTCCATCTTAACCAACACAGATTTCATTTAAAACTTTTGATTAGCAAGAAAATAATAAATCTAGAAACATGAGAAACTTCAGAGCAGTTATCTTGGTATCACAGAACGCGGTTAAGCATATCTTCTTACAATGTATCATCATTTAGATCATATTTTTGACAAATTCTCATTTACAATTTCCTTTATTTTCTTTCTGTTTTTTGCACTGCAGTAAAACCAGAAGTTTTATTTAACTGGTTACACTAGGCAGAAGATTGTGTTTTTTTTAAAACAAACCTTTTTTGTTTGTTTGTATTAATTCATGTTTTTATTCAATGATTGTATAGAAAAGTTTTATTTTTTTTAGGTGTTGATTATTTTGAAATAATGTTCACAATACATTAAGGTTGAAGACAATAAACTTTTCTTAAGTAAGCTTGAAATTCAGTTCAAAGTATTGAAGTAGATAAGTGGCCGAGACGTCTCTAGAAGAATACCATTTAAGACTGACTCTTTAAATCTCTAATGTTTTAAAAACCAATAACTTTATTTTTACCTTTTGAGTCAAACAAAATTTAAAACTCCTCCATTGGAAATGTATTACAACGAAGCTTTTGGATTTTTATTATAATTATGCATGTATTACACATAGTAATTGCATCTTTAATTCCATAAATCACATTTGTTTACTTTTGCTGACTTGTTTTAATTATTTTTTTATGAATAATTTTGTTTAATGGTCTTTCAAAATACATTTTATTTCTTATTTCTTATTTGTGGCAAACTGTTTAGCTTATATTTTCCACAATTGTATTTCCTTTAACTTCAATGATGGTTATATAATAGATGTTTTCATATTGACCTCCTTCGTTCTTCTTTTAGTTAAGAGCCAATTCAAAGGTTATAAAGTTTAACATACAAATATGGATATTTTTGAGTAAACTAGGAATGAAAAGATTTTTTTACTTTTTGAATCACATTGAGGAAATATAATTTTATTTTTCAACCAATAGTAATACATTTGTTCCGAAATGAGTTCAAATGTTTTCATCAAACAGTAAAACGAGAAATGTAATAATAACCACACGCCACTGAGGAACTACAATATAATACAACAATTTTAGATTTTAAATCTCGTCAAAATGATTAAAACAGAAACAATACAAACAATAGTATCAATTATATATCTTTCCCAAATACCAAAACTTATTAGCAACATCTCAATAATGTAAATTACAAACGTTTATAGAAATATTCCACGCGTTTTATTGATTTTTAAATGTAGAATTTTAATTAAATTTGGATATTTCCAAATTCTAATTAAAATTTTAATAATTTTTAATTATCATCCTTGTTTTTTATTTTTAAGAAATATTTTAAGTTATTCTTGACATTAAATTATACTATCTAGTCAAATATATAAAATTCATCCAATGAGTGTTATTAGAGTTAGTGTCTTTCAATTTGTGTATTGTCCTACTGACGAATTAAAAGTATTTTAATTAAAATATATAGTGGTATGTACATCAATCTAGAATTGTTGATGTATTTCTTTGAATTCCAATGTTTTTGTAATTGTATTTATTAATTAGTTGACAAACACATTCATCTTAATACAATTATCTTAAGCTTCACAAATTCACTACAAATTACTATACATTTTTGATCAGGTTTAGTCCAAATCTTAGAGAATTGATGTGACTATGACTGTACATTGTGTTCCTTTATCTAACCTTTCAAATTTTATGTAGTGCCGTCATAAATAAAAATTGTAACCTGTTACATGCTTGCTATAATGCAGTGCACCTCAACAATACATACGAAATAAAAATAAAAATATTTTTT
>JARUHE010337987.1:0-10594 GCA_031471125.1 Archaeomysis grebnitzkii | reverse complement strand
TATGTGAAGCGGGGCAGAGATCGGTTGAGTTCAACTTAACGATTAGACCCGCTATATAAAAGCCCCAAATATTATTACTTATATATCATCTATACTTTTTGTTTAGGGTTGATTATACTTTTTAACATGTTTATTGTATCTCTGTTTTCAGCAGAGACCTAAGTCCCTGCTCTATGATTACTCTTGATTGTTGTTGTTTGGGATTTGTCAGTTTGTAGTTTTTTTCAAAGTAGGCTAAATATTTTTTTATTTAGAGCAATGATCATTTAATTTAATATAAATGAAACACCTATGTATTAGGAACAACATTTCTTAAATCATTTGTTTATGGACTTGTTAATTTCAGAGCAAATGAGTTTAGTTATGTACATATATAGCTAACTTGAAAAACTAAAAACGATATCCTTTTGTTTGATTTATGCACCAAAAGATTATAAATAAAGTGTACATAAATAGTGTCTAGGGTAAATTTTTGTATTTTGGTTTTATTTATGCACTTTTGGATAGAAGCGGATTGCATATAAATAATCTGTTTGTATGTTTTTTCAAATTTAAAATCCTTTAAGATTGAATTTGTTTTATAAAGGTAATGAATAATCAAGATACATTTAAACTCATTTTTGTCAAAATAATTCGTTGACTTTTATGCTAAAATATTATGGATTACAATTTTTGTCAAAATGATTCATTGACTTTTATGCTAAAAAAAATTATGGATTACTAATTTTTGTCAAAATAATTTTTTGACTTTTATGCTAAAAAAAAGTTTATGGATTACAATTTTTTTTTAAATAATTCATTGACTTTTATGCTAAAAAAAAGTTTATGGGTTACAAATTTGTGTAAAAAATGTATAAAAAACTGCAGGTTGTTGAGAACGGACTTGTTGATGGCAGCAATCGATGCTGGAGACACAAAAGCAATCAACGAAGCCGCAAAACAATTCCGAGCTTGGCGTCTGCATGACGCCTCGATTCCTCCAAACATAAGATCCGTTGTCTATAGAGCTGGTGTGAGGTGAGGTTCTTTTGTCAACTATTAATACTTTTCTTACATATTATAAATTAATTAATTTAAATTGTGAAAATGTTTATTCAAATCAAATGGTACCAGTTTGTTTGTTTGTATTAAACATGACATTGTTTTAGAGCTACTGCTGTAAGATCATCTCTAAGAATTACTAAAGAAATGCACAAAATGTCAGCAAAGTAATGCTTTAATAAATAAGTGATGTTAACTAAAAGATTTTGATGAAGATCAATGAAAATATACTTGTTTTTATGAACAAACAATTGTTTTTATTTCTTTACAGATGAAATAACTAACATGGAATTTATTCTTACAGACAATTGAAAGATGTTTTTATTTGTTTACATTGAAAATACCCGACATAAAATTTCTTCTTCCAGACATGGCATTGAAGATGATTGGAGATATTGTTGGAGTGTTTATAATTCATCCAACATTCCCAGTGAAAAGACTTTGATGTTAAGAGCGATGGCACAAACAAGAGATCCTTGGCTCATGCAACAGTATGTTCAGAAGATTTTGTTTGGGCTTTACTGGCAATAAAGGAATATCACATTTTTTATTAACAAATATCAAAAGATTGTTGTTGTTGTCATTGTCAAAAAATGGTTTGTTGTCAAATAATTATCACCATTTTCATGATTTGTGTTATTATAACTTATTTGTATATCATTAAAACTTATGGTTCGAGAGAACATTTCAATTGCTATTCATTAAGAAGTTTAATTTTTTTTGGAAAAGTCCATTCTGTAAAACATTTAAAAGTTGTTTACTTCCAAAATTTGTTAAAGCATAAAGTGACAAAAAATTCCTCAGGTATTTAGAATACACTTTGGACAGCAGCAAAATTCGTCCCCAAGACGTGCGAACGGTGTTGATGGAGGTGAGTATGAACCCTGCAGGGCGGCTGGCGGCGTGGAGGATGGTGCGGCGGCACTGGAACATCGTTTCCGATCTCTTCGGTCACAATTCGTTCACTTTGGGCGGAATTATCAAAGCGGTGACTTCGTCCTTCAATTCTGAATTTGATTTGACTGAGGTAATATTTTTTTTTACTGAGTTTTGTTCTTAAATTTTAGGGTTAAAGTTTTTGAATATTAACATAAATAAGCCATTTTAAAACTATTTTAAATCATCGATAATGAATTTAAAATGAATCCAATATATTTTATGACTCATTAAAATTTAGATTACACTAACTTGAAAAGAAATAAAAAGTTTATAGCATATAAAAAGTTGTTAATTAAATGTGTAATTAAATATACTTAAATATGGATTTTGTTTTAAATTACGACAAATTGATTTATGTTTCGACAGGTTAAACTAATTTTAAATTTAGCTGAAGTGAAGTTATTAAAAGACTTTTTTCTTTTACACATGAACAGGTCGAAACATTTTTCAAAGAGGTCGATGTTGGCCCCGGCAAAAGAGCTTTGGACCAGGCGATGGAAACCATAAGACTGAACATCCAGTGGCACGAACATAATCTGGACGAAGTGACCAACTGGTTGCACGAGCGTCTCGATCTCATCAAACCCGAACCAACGCTGCCGCCCAACACTGAGTGAGGATCATTTTTAGTTGCAGATCCATCTTTTGTGTTGATGGTTAAGAAGGTATTGTCATCACAAATACATTGCAACAAAAATGAGCATTTTCATATTATATAATATAATAATAATAATAATAATATATAATCATACATGCGACTATTTCACAAATCTTAAAATCACAAACTTTTGATTAACAAAACTTACGAATGAAACTGCTTTTATAATATTTTGGTTGTCTCTCTTTTTATTTGCTAAACCTTGTTTCTCATGAACTCTACTTGTCAAGAGTTCTTGACAAGAATATAAATAAACTAATATTTTATTTTTTCTATTGTAATATGTAAATGTTTATAAAAATTTTCTATTTGTAAATTTTAACCGTTTAATTATAGAAACAATTTGCTTTTGAGCTAATCAAATATCTTTCGGCTTCTAAAGCAATTTTCACTTTTTGGTTTGATTTATGCAATAATTTATTGGAAAAAAGTGTATAGGCCTATGAGCCTTTAAGGTGATCTTTTGATTAAATGGTATTTTCCTACTTTATGATAACATTTCTGATATAGAGACATCATTGTTTTCATATTTAGGTTTGATGTATACACCAATGGGTTAAAATTAAATGTATTAAATAGTGTCTAAGGTAAATATTTTCCCATTGTAATGACTTTTTTGATTGAGCTGTTCATCGAATTCTAGTAATGCTGAAGTTAAAGTTATGTGAGCTCAATGTGCTTCAATAGTGCTTAATACCCTCAGGGTGCAGCGCTGGGCATTGGCCCGTTCATTTATATAATCAATCAATCACTGTGCTTAAAAGTTAATGAAAATAGTTGTAATATTGAGATGAGACTGGGATCCAACTTATAAAAGCAGAGCCGTTCTTGAGTGTTTGTTTGTATGTTTAAAATAAAACTTTTTTCTTCAGCCAATTTAATTCATAAAATAAAACCAGATACAAAATTCTTGATGCTGATAATTGATCATTTAAAACAACATTAGAGTTGCTGAGAAAATGTTAAGGTTTATTATTTTATAAGAACCTGTTATTAGACATAGCAAAGTATAACATGAAAGGTTGACATTAGTATTACATAATTGTTTAAGGCTAATATAGACTTTTTTTTAATCATTTTTGCTAAAGTTAAATAATTTAGATCTGTTATAGCATTGCATAGATTTAATTGTAACAGTGTTTCCATTTTAGTCAAAAGATTTTTCATTTTAAATTCTAGAATATTTATTTTTGTATTATATAAGTTAGATGCATTTTCTTTTCCCGTTTTTGCTGTGAATTTACCAAGGACTTAATTTCTATTTCTTTCATTTCTGAAACAAGATAAAACATGTTGAGGGAAAGTTTTTATTTCCATTGATTATGTTGAAAAATTTATATCTTAAGTAGACATCAATGATGATAGTTCATTTTCTATGGCTAAAAATTTATCGACTGCCATATAATTATAGTTAATTTTTTTTATTTTCTTCAATTGATGGATAAACATTGTTTCAATATAAATGGCAGTCCTACCAAATTGTGTCCATCTTTTTATACATTATTATAAATTATTTTTTTTCATGGATAATTGTTATAAATTGATTAAAATTGACATCACTCCAGTCTCTTCAGATGTTGTCAATGAAATTTTGAATAAAATTTGTCTTCACTTGTTTTTTGCTTAAAAAATGTTGAAAATGTAAGTCAACAAATCATTTTATTGATTTACTAGTTGACATCACAGCTACAATGTGATTATACTGACATTATCAAAATAATTTCACTTAAAATTATTTTATTTCTTAATTAAATGTAAATTTTAGATTTGATGACCGTGAATATGTTTTCATATTTATGAATAATATTCTAGATCACTTGAACATTTGAAAAAATTGATTTTTCATTTCTTGAACGGTCAAAACAAATAATTTCGCAAATTTCAGTAATTAAGTTTCAATTTCAAGTATAGGTTTTTGTTTCATATTTCTAGTTTCTATGTTAGGCTTAGCAGTTAATTATTTTGTTGCAGAGGGAATAAATCATTTAAATAAATACCTTTTTTTGTGAAAAGCACCTCATGTTATAGGTCGAATGGTATCTTACATGACTGAAAACAATTTGTTATGTAAAGAAAGACAGAACACATCGCAGTTAATTACAAAAGAGTTTAATCAATTTAAACTAATTCAATACCTTCTTAACTATTTACCTTTTTACATTAATAGATTGAATTAAGTTTTTACCTTTCTTGTAAGTTGTCTTTTTATTCTTGTCTTTATGTCCACCTCTATCAAATCTTTATTTTTGTAATGGGTTTATAGCTAATTAGTTTTGCTTTATGATTAAACCTTATGAGGATAAGTTCAATAATTACAATTTTTTTAGTTAACATTATTTTTGCATGTAATTAGTTTTAGTTTTTATAATTTTGTCTTTTGAAAAAATGTTTTAGATTCTTCGAAAGTAAAAAAGCCCTCTTTATCATTAAATTACTATTATAGATAAACGTATCCATATGATACATACACTTAACCACGATGCATTTATTTAGTTGATTGTTTTTCATTAATTATCTTCTTCATAGAAAAATAGTGTTTGATTAGTGCTTTGTCTATCATTGTATTCCCTCTTAAAAGTTACAATGCATCAGTCTTTTCTATTTTTCATTTTTATTCCCTTAATTCATTTTACTGAGTTTTATTCCTTTTTTTTGTTTGCATTTCATTTTGCATTCTGTATTGTTCATTTCATGTGTTCAATATGAGCAATTCATCTAATTTGCACAAAGGTTGTCCACTCCAACCACTGTTTCTTGGTTTGAATCCGATCTCCTTCTCATCACAAATTTAATGTTTGGGATGCTATTTTTTAGTGTCTTTACCGTACTCTATCTAATATAGTAGTGACTCTAAAACTACATCTGCATAGCTAAAACGTTAGAGCAATAATACATCACTCTCTCTTACTCCATTTTAGTTATGTTCCATTCTTTATCTTAAGGGTGTTGAATACACCACATGGTGCCATGCTCGGCATAGGGTCATTTATGTATGCATTCGTTCATTGGTAACAGGTATTACTTCCCTAAGAGAGAAAATAGAAAGATAGTTAGTGAAAAAGGAGTAAAACAAGAAAAAAATAGAAGGCTCAAAGTACCTCTCATTGTGGGGATAAATCCCTCGTGTCTTTCTTATGTTCTTTTGCTCTGTGTCTACCACTAGAGTTTGCTCAAATTGCCTCCTTATCTTCTGGTTGGGCCCTAGACTTTGTTCATCTTGGATCCTTTCTCTGTGTTCTTGCTTTTTTCTTCTTTTGCTTTCCACCTTACTAATGAAACACTCTTGTCTTTTGTTTCTTTTGTCTGTTGTTGTTTTTCTTTCTTCATTCCTCATTCTTCTTTTTACATGAACCTATTTATACCTGAACACTTCACTACACTCCTCCATTTTATGTGAATGCTAATCATGGCTGTCCAGGGTTTTCTTCATTTGTCATATTTCCCAATATTATCCACAAAGTTTCTCTTTGTGTACTGTCCAATGTTTTCAGATCAGCTCTCATGATTTGTCTAACAATGTCCTCATGTAATAAATAAGATCCACATTTCTTCTGTTTGGCAAGATACAAAGTAACATTCATCTATGTATGTATTCTTCTACTTCCTAGCATCCTTTCATAGAATTATTTCTATGGATGGGTAGCTACATTCCTTCATGGTTCTTGTACACATCAATTGTATTTTCTAAGTCTTGGATAGATTATTTCTTTCTTCTGGTTTAGTTTTGGTATACATTGCATGATTATCAAATAGTATTAGTAATTGCACAGAGTAAGTGAATGTGTAATTTAAAATATTTATCATTTTAATAAATTTAAATGTATGCACATTTTTTTTTATATTTTTGTCCTTTTCATTTTTGATCAAATAGATTTGTAAAGAAGGACAAATGTTTCAGTTGTGAATTATTTTCTTCTTTCTTTGTGAGCTCAATTTTAAAGATCATTATTGCTGAATTAAAGTTTTTGTTTTTGCAATGAAAGTAAATAGAAATTTTTCACTTCAATGTAATGACTTTTTTAAGTGAATGTCATTTTAAAAATTAAATCTACTCTCCTCTTAAAACTGATGTGGATTATTTTTTATTAATCATTTCAATACAAATTAAATTAAATATGTTCAGTTTGTATTTCAGCAATGAACTAATTTTCTTTTCTTGATTTGTTTTATAATATTTTATTTTTTTCACAATAGATAAATTTCCATAAATTTGCTTGTCATCTTACATGTATTGTTAAAATTTTGTGGTAATCAAAATAGCATTTAAACTAAAGTCTAAAGTGTAGGTTTTTTTTTTTAATCTAAGAAATTTTGTAAACTGCTCAATTTACTGCAAACATTTAATGTTGGAAATAAAAAGTCCAGAGTTGCTATAAATTATAATTTATTTTATGTCTATGACTAATGGTTGTTGCCATGGAAGTGAATGATCCAAAAAAATGACATTATTTTGTATTAAACAAAAGTTTAATAAATAAAATTCATTTATTAATTTCCTCATATGTGTTTGTATGTACAAAATAATTGGTTTACTAAAGACCTACAGTGATTATAATAAATAAAAAATTATCCAATTTATTTTTTTGATTTTTATTTAAAAATATTTATGAGTAAATTCTATTTTTTAATTACTTTTCCTCAGAAAAATAATTCCTGAGATGGGAGATGTGACACCCGTATGACATTTGAAGAAATTCAAGGACCTCAAAAGCTCGGTGGTTTCTCCAACAAGTTTTGTGACGATAAAGAAGAAAGATGATGTACCCACAAAACAGCCGAAGAAAGATGATCTACCCACAAAACAGCCGGCCAATGTTGTCGAGAAACGTCCTTCCACAACAACAGACACAACGGATCCTGGCCAACCGAACTTTTCTTCCAATAACAAAAGTCGTCAAAATGTACCAAAAACACAACTAGATACGGTGCAGCACAAATTTTCACCGATTCACAATAACAAAGAAAAAGGTTCTCGTGATCCCACACTTATGAGTAAACATTCCAACAAAAAGAAAGTTTCAACGGAGAAAAACTCGAAAACATATTCAGCCGAAAACCCAAATAATAACTTAATTAAAAGTGATAAAAATGTGAACTCTAAATCAAAAAATTAACCTGAACTGTTTTAAATTTTATTGTTTTTGAGTTAATAATTAAAAAAAATTAAGTTTTGTACTTTTCTCAGTTTTGTGGCTTATCTAAATATTTGTATTAATTCATTCATTTTCTATGATTTGTTCATTTAGTTTTTGTCAATAACTTTTTGACTTGATTCATTTTTACAAGTTTCAAAATTTGATGAACTCAAAAAAATGAAATTGATTCCTCTTAATTTTAAAAAGCTCAAAAGTCTAATTTTGTTTGGCTTTAAGTGGAAGATTGATATTATTGAAGCACAAATATATTCTTCATTTAACATCTCAGGGAGGACAATTTAACTTGCTTAAAAGAGGGAAATTGTATTCTATTGCCATGCTATGGTCAATGAATGAAAAAAAGTTTTTTTTAAGGATGCTCTTTGCAAATAATGTAATAGGTTGTGAAATGAATTATTGAATATTGCCAAAAACTCCCATTACTTAATCATGAAAAAAAATGAATTTGTGTATTGTACAGTTATGCTTTGCAGAACTGTATTAAACTATTTCTAGTGCCAATGTAACAACAAAGTTTTAGAAAAACTAAAAACGATAAAAAAGTTGCACAATGTTTAAAGATTTTCTATTTTTTGAAAGTTAGCTCAGATTAGACTAGATCGTTAGTGTTATTAAATTAGTTGTTGCTCTCAAATGATCCAAGTCAATCTTCAAATAATCTTTTCAATTACATAATTGGTTTTGAATTTTATCATTCAAATTTAATGCTTTAAATAAGCTCAAGTTTGGGCTTCCCACCATGCTCGTTTATAGGATTGACCTCTCCCTTGACCTTTTCATTATTTCTTTGCTGAAACATTTCAAAAACTTTTTAATAAAAATTTGATACTTTGAAATTTTAAAATTAAGTCTTCCCACAATCAGTGCTAAATGCTATCATTTTAAAATAAGTATTTTTCTTTTGTCTTTAAAAATTAATTGAAAAATATTTGAGATTAAAAAATTAACTTGATTAGATAAATAATATTAGTTAATTAAATTAGTCTTTAGAATGAATATTTAGTTATTAGTTTGACTCGTATTAGATGTTTAGACTTTGGTAGAACAAATAATTTAGTTGAAACTGATAGATTTTAATTTAAGAAAATTTGTTATTCTTGTTCTAAAATTTACAAATTCTATAATTGTTGGTATATAATTAAATAATTATTAAAGATTAAATACATTTATATAAGTAATGTTTATATTGCTATTATAGCTGCCAAATAATTATATATATGTGTGTTTATATATATATATATCTGATAAATAGATATATTATGCTATATAATAAAAAAATTGTTTGTTTATTTTTTAAAATAAACAAGTTGTTGCCATACTTTGAGTTTTAGAGATAGGAGTTAGAAGTAAATAAAAATGTTTTTTATTACGAAGGAAAACATTGAAATGAATTAAATCTGTTATTTGAATCAAATAAAATAATTTTACCAAGATGTCAAAAAAAATTAAAATCATATCGAGGGCAAAGTGTTTGTGTTGATGCTTAAAGAAAAACAGAATAGCATATTCATTGAAATTAAAATAATTTAATTTTATGAAAGATCTTGAATAAATGATCATAACAAATCTAAGACCCAATACCCCGTGTGCCGTAACAATCAAACATATTTTAATGCAATGACATAAAAACTTTTTACCCTAAACTATGCGGCATTGCTGTGTCCAGATTTCCCCATTCATGACTTGGACTTCCGTATTCATGACTTGGACTTCCCCATTCATGATTTGGGCTTCCCCATTCATGATTTGGACTTCCCCATTCATGACTTGGTAGGTTGACCCAAAGTCACCCACGACAGCGCTCTTTGCCTCTGTAGCTCATGTGCTGTGTAACATTTATATATGGTTTGGTTTGATCCATATGTATTAAACAATAGCACAAGTGAGGTAAACACTGTTATTTGAATGTGGGTTACCTCACTTGTTCTATTCTCAACCCATATGTATTAAACAATAGAACAAGTGAGGCAAGCTCTGTTATTTGAATGTGGGTTACCTCACTTGTTCTATTATTGATCTATATGTATTAAACAGTCAAGTAAAACTTATCCCAGCCAATGATTCCGTTTTTTGTTTAATCAATCCATTTTAAACTTTTGACACACCCTCGGTTTCATCAACAAACTTATATATATTGTTGTAGTGTAATTATATATATTATATACTATATTACATATAATTATATATATTATATTACATAAAATTATATACTATATTACATATAAAATTATATATTATATTATATATAATTATATATATTATATATTATTTTATATACAATTATATATATTATATATTATATTACATATAATTATATATATTATGTATTATATTATATATATTCTTGTAGTGTAATTATATATATTATATATATTCTTGTAGTATAATTATATATATTTTTTATATATTATATTATATATAATTACATATATTCTTGTAGTATAATTAGGCTTATTTAGCGAAATTTATATTATCAAGCTTAGCTTAATGTTTTTGATAAGAATTTATTCAATGTATTTTTATAATATTTGAAGTGTGAAAATAATTGATCAAATTGTATTAAGCCTAAAATATTTAATGTATTATAATTAATAACAATTATAATAATTATAATTAAAAATAATTATAATGTTATTATAATTATAATGATAATGTTATTATAATTAATAATAATTATAATTGTATTATAATCATAATAATAATAATGTTATTATAACTAATAATAATTATAATTTTATTATAATTATAATAATAATAATGTTATTATAATAATAATAATACTATTAGTATAATAATATTA
>JARUHE010337976.1:0-10594 GCA_031471125.1 Archaeomysis grebnitzkii | reverse complement strand
GTCGAGATCACGTTTATGGTTTGTATCTATGCTACCAGTTGTGTTTCCAATGTTTTTTTGTAACTAACAAAAATTCCCGGCAGGTATGTACAAGGCCTGTGGTAGAGTCAGCGTTGATATGACTTGCTCTAAATTCCCACTGAGTAGGAATTTTGTGCTCTTGGATTTAAGAAATCAAAAAATCTATTTCTGCATTCTCAGTTTTCAATTGTCATATTTTATCTGCATTTGTTTTCTTTTGAAATTTGTTTGCCAAGTTTTTCTTGAAAATTATTGCGAAGTTCCCAAGAAAATATCGAAATCGCATTTGTTTCATATTCTTTTGACGAGGAATTAATTAATATTTTAGGAATTCTTGAATTGAATTCCGGTTTTAATTAGATTTTAATTCTGCAACGCCGATGAGTACACTTTGTCAGATTGCACCTGAATGCACGTGAAAGTCCCTCACATTATTGGTTGTTACGAATACTAACTCACAACTATTTCAGTCTTTATAGCAATACTCGTGAGACATTAAAGACGCTTGTGACATTATTTTGTTTATGATAAATCATTATGCTACAGAATATGAGTTTCCAACCATTTTTAATCGAAATTCTTCAACGTAAGAAAGGAAAACCTTAATACATAGTAATTGTTTCGAATTGTCAGGCTAGGTGTGAAATGTTTTAGTGAATATAACTCTCAGACATTAAGAACTCGCTCCACAAACTACATTAACAGTGAAGCCATTTCCAACTGTAGTTTTGAGGAGTGAACTCTGAAAAATTAAGAGAGTCTGCTGTGAGCATGTTTTAAAATGTATGCACACAAAAATGCTCATTAAATATCAACGCTAATGGTAAATGATCTTTATCGTGTAATAAGGTTATGAAAAACGTGATTTTGTTTTCAGTTATGTATCGGAAAGATCTACATAGATGTTCTCTCCGTTGTTTGCTTTATTAGAATATTTATGCCTCGTGAATATAACCATGAGTTTTTATCTCTTAATGAAGTATGTTTATTGAGTTAGCCAATAACATTTATTTTCTTCCCTTGAATACACGACCATCTTTAAAGCATGTCTCGTATTAAGATCTAATTGTATATTTTCGAAACTATGATAATAGAAGCCTCCACTAAATGTAGAATAACAACATAATTTTTTTAAACACTGCCCTCCGCCGTTCATAGTTCTTCGAAGTTTGGAAAAACATTTATGCCCGGAAAATTATATAGTTGATGTGAGGGAAAACTGTTTTGTTTAACAGGCAACCATTCATGACATTAACCCTTTAAACCTTGATTGAAGACCAATGTGCAATGTAATTTGGTCTTTAAGGTAATTATACTTATTCAGTCTTTAAAGGGTTAATTCAAAATAAGCCAAACGTCGACTTCAAGCATTAATAAGCGACAAAAAGTGGATCGTCTCGTTTTTCCTGTTAATCGGAGAGAGTGAATACACAGAAAAAAGTTGAAAAAATATCAAAAAGAAAACTTTTGAATTATTCATTTGGAGCTTCTTTATTGGCGGTAAATTTTCCTTTTATGGGATTCAATTTTAATCAAAGGCGTAGTTTGTAGAGTGAACTCTGGGTAACTTACGATAGCAATTTGGAGAAGGTATCCTCTGGTGTTACATATTATAATAATAAAATGAAATTCAATTATTTCATTAAATTTTGAACTTTCAAATAAAAACGTTGGCAATGTATGGACAATCGTTACCTTAACGCATGATGAAGAATTGGTTGTTGTGGATTAATTAAAAGAAACTGAAAATATAAATATGGTTCATTCATAGGAAGAATCACTTCCTAGGATGCTGCTATTGATATTTATTATTATTATTGATTACTGTTATTGTTTATTGTTGCTATGTATTATTATTGTTTATTGTCGCTATGTATTATTCTTTATTATTATTGTTTATTGTTTACCGTTATTGTTTATTATTTACTATTATTATTAATTATTATGTATTATTGTTTAATATTAATATGTAGCCTATTATTATTATTATTATGAAGTAAGGTATTCTCTTAATAAACTGAAAAGACTCTTTCACGCATCCACCGTTTGGTGACAAAAGTCAAATAGAAAACAAAAACTCGTTTAGAATCTGAGCTTTTACTTTCCAAGATTCTTGTCCCTTCCGTTGAACTGGCGACACAAGTTTCTTTAATCTGATTCTCTGTTGGCAATAATACTAATTTATTGTTCTGTAACAATTTTATTTAGTATGTTGTTGTCGACCCACTCCATCCTCGACATTTTTTTAGTATTACATCAACCATTGCGAATATTTATTTATAATACTATATATTACATTAGTAGATGATAACACTAGTCATGTAGATTTAAAAATCGATAGTCAAATCTGTGTAATGACAACTAAAAATTCTATGAATACTTATTTCGTTTTGTCTGAAAACATTCAAGGAAATGCACTTATTAAACAGTTTTTCAATGTAAAAAAGTAATATTACAATTAAAATCAACCGAGTGGATAAATGAACAATAAAAAATTCGCTCCTTAAAAACTGACTTTAAAGAATTGAGAACTCAACTTTTCGGTGAAGAAAGATTGTTTTCAATATAAACATTAACATATCTTGTTCCTTATGCCTCCATAATTTAAATTTAGTATCACAAAATCTTATCAAATGATGGAAACACTTGATTAACTTTGTATGTCTTAAGATAGTCAAAATGGACGTTATCAAATTGACTCCTTTAACAGTGCACACTTTTTATTGTTTCAATCAAAATCGTATCGCATTGGTAATTTAATTTAACTTAACTGCTGTCCTTGTCCGTTCAGAGCTCACTCTTCAAACCACATAAGATACTCCGATTCAAGCTTTAGTTGAGTTTTTAAAGTCCGCTGGACTATTTTATCAGCTTTGATTGGCACTGTTTTTAATCCTTTTTATATTACTTAGTTGAACTTTTGTTGTTTGAAAGTGCTGAATACCCTCTGGGTGCAGCGCTGGGTATTGGCCCCTTTATTTATATAATCAATCAATCTTCAAACCACATGAACAATACAACCTTGTTACAAAATTCCATTGCTAAAATATTTTTGTCCTTACATTTAGCCTGGATGTCGAACCATTTTAGCGAGTAATAAAGCCGTAGTAAATAAAATTAGAGTTAAAAATAAAAGAGAATAGAAAGCCCGTGAATTAAGAATATTTTCAGACTAAAACAAAATTAACAAAAAATCCAACAGATGAAATGTAAAATTTTGAAAATATCTTCAAATATTGAACTTAGCAATTTCTCTTCTAATACCTCGAGAGTTTATTTGTTTATTCCAGTTCACTGGAATGATGAGGCACATTAAAACACTGCATGTCTCTGTACTATTGTTCAAGAAATAAGGGTCCTCGTCAACTGAAATATTTGAAATGTATAGTTTTAAATTATTGAAATGTTGCTTATTTATGTTTATTCAATCGTCTGCAAATTTAATTAAGGTGTGAAGCTAAAAAAATGTTTTAAATTGAGACGTCCTATCACTAAATACAATTACAATAGAACAAAGACAACCTGGTTATCCAGAGTAAATAACATTGACAACATTTTTTTTGATTATAATGTGTGTTTTTGCCGACAGAAAGGTTTTTGTTAGGTGGTTAGGTACGGTCATATTTTTCCTAGTGGCTCACGTATGTTAGAAACTACTAAATATTCAAAGCGACGAAAGTTCTGTAATAAATTAGATTTCTCGAAACGTTTGTTTGTTTAACTTCTTCCAAAGACGTAAAGATGACATTTCTTTTGCGTCCATGTTTACTGATGGTTTTCTTTTTCTATTCCTGAGAATCAAAAGTATTGCTTTTCGTTTATTAATCTAGAGCAGTTTGCCAAATACAATA
Source organism: Archaeomysis grebnitzkii (assembly GCA_031471125.1). Taxonomy (NCBI): domain Eukaryota; kingdom Metazoa; phylum Arthropoda; class Malacostraca; order Mysida; family Mysidae; genus Archaeomysis; species Archaeomysis grebnitzkii. The sequence continues at coordinate 6,722 of JARUHE010337976.1, read as the reverse complement.
TTTTTTCCTGAATGCTTTTCTAATGTGAAATTTTAATGTATTAATATATTGTATGAAATGTTGCAAGCTTGTTCATTAAATCTCTGATGTTCATTGTATAATCTTGAACTAATAATTTTTTTTTAAAATTTGTTATGAAGAAAAGGAATTGTTTTTAATGGACTTATGGTGGTTGCACTCAACTTTTTATTTAGGGAAAGATAAAAGTTATGAAATTATTTATAAAATGGCTGAATATTTTGTGAACTTTATTTCCCAAATGATTTTTTTCTAATTTAGTGTAACGTTAATATGACGTTGGATTGAAATGATTAAAAATCTTTGACATCAATATATTGATAAGATATTGTGACTTTTTGCTCTCCTTGTCTGTTGATCTAGGTTATCTGTTGCCACTGCACTTGTTCAGTTATTTCAATATTTTTATTTATGTTATAAATACTTCATTCTGGCTTTTATTTTCATAGATCTTTCTTTGTGATCTTAACCGTTGTTTGTAACACCGGTGATACATAAGTATAATGACTTACTCAATCTTATGTAACATCAGTGATATAAAACAAGTCCGTTTATGTTTTCATACATTTATACAGGTAAATATTTGCCTGTATAAATGTATGAAAACATAAACTAACTTGTTTTGTATCACTGATGTTACATAAGATTGAGTAAGTCATTATACTTATGTAACACTGGTGTTACAAGAAAACATTAAAGTGTTAAATGCGTTTATGTTTGATTTTCTCAAAATCTTACACAACGGTTTTAAACTCGTATACCATTCAATACGACAGTGGTTAGGAGATCAATACAGGGTTGATATTTCTTTAAATTCCTCACCAAGACATACCCGACATGTGTTTATTCTAACTCTTGATCAAAATAACCGACACGTGCATTGCTCAATCATCTTATAATCCATCTTTAATTTGTTTCTTATCAAAAAATGCCTTTGTGATGATTGTTTAATCTTATCTAATCCTTGATAGATTATCCTTATCAAAGATAAGAATTTTTGAGATACGTCACCCGAATGTCAATGATAAAAATTCAGCTGTTTTTTCTAAATAAATGTTATTCTCTCTGACCTTCAATATAATGCACTCGACTATCAATTTCGAAGAATTATTTCGACTGTTTCCGCGAAATGATAAAATAGTTTTCATTTAATGTTTTTCTATCACAAGGAGCAAGACTGATTGTGTTTCTTGTTTTATATAACCAAAGCAAATGCATAGCTCTAGAGAAAGAATAAAATCAGTGGAAGGATTGAATAGGTGTGAAAATTAAGAGAATGAGATGTCATTGAAATACTTAAAAAAAACATAGCGGAAAGAAAGAAGATGTACAATAGTTATGCAACGAACTTGAGTATTTATTGATATTCTAATACCTTCTAAAATTAGAACCAACCCTTTGGGAACAGTAACTGGCGTGAATGAACCACAGAGCATGATTTTCTGTTGTGAATTAAATGGTTATCTTTAATCAAGAATTAGATTCATAATATTTGAACCAATGTGGGACCATAAAATCTTTTGAACTACGTTAACAATCCCCAGCAATTTTTTTCAAACTGGTCCCAGTGGACCAGGCTATGGGTGCAAGTACAGCGCAAGTTTTGTTCACAGTCACCGTCTTGTTGTTATCGCTGTTGTCGTCACGTGACTTGGTCGAACATCGAAACATAAATCCCATAAATCGATCAGCGAGTAATTATCAATGTTATCTGTGAGTGATTACAAAGCGGCGGTTGTGTTGGTTGGAAGATTGTCTTCGTTTCATCACTGTATCTAGACATGTAAATCTTCTTATCTACCGATGCCTTAACAAACATTTAAAAAACTTATGTTTCGCATTTTGGTTTACTTGAGCTGTGAAAATATAATTTTAAGCTGGAGAGAAATCCATTTAGCCAACTGTTGAATGAAAAACGAGTTTATATTTCATGGATAGATGTATCAGGTGAATTACTTTCAACATATCGTGGCAACAAATTTAAATATTTATAAATTACCTTCATTATTATCTTTAGATAAGATAACTAATACTAATTTGTAATTTCAATACTTCCTTAAGCAGAAAATTATTTGTGTGTTGCATGCAACCCTGACCTTGGTGTAGTGGTAGCATACTTATCCTTTTAAATATTTATAGACTTATTAAGTTTGTGTAGAATAACACAAGGCATTTTTGCATGTTTTAATTTAAAGATTTGTACTCATGTTCCATCACATTTTATTTATTTATATTTTGCAAATCACCTTGTCATTTTACTTAATTTAATTTTTTTTAAGTTGAACGCATGCCTGAATAATCTATACTATTCTAATATATTGTGATTTCAATGGTGTGATTGTTTCACATATTCATTTACCAATCAAACTTTTGAATCATCTTAAACATTGTGAGAACTTAATTATTATTTGTTTGTTTTTGATGTTTAGCTGTTTAACTGTTAGAATTAGAATAAAATTGCTTTTATCATTACAATTAAAGTTTATCTTTTTAAATTCACTTCAAATAATGTTACCTAATCGAGAATGAATATTAATAATGTTTATTTATACATTTAACCCTTGCATGACTGGTACTCAGTTGACATAAGAATTAAAATACACTGAAGTTATCATTGAAACTGTCCTTTGTTGGATGCATAAAATTCCAGCACTAAAGGGTTAATTTGGATGAAGTGGAACCAATTCTTAATGAAATAATTTCTCCAAAACAGGTTTTCAATGTCACTAAAACAAACAAATATGATCACCGTTGTTTTTTAGTTTTTCCTGCCTGGTGTCAAATTGTGGTGGGCGATAGATGGGTTTGGTCAAGGATAGTGTTTCTTACCTTCAATCTTGCTGAATTTTGAAGAATTTTAAATATTAACGCGTAACTAAATTGCTGTTTCTCCATGTAAAGCAATTTGGTCGCCACGCAGCAATTTGCTGGAAAAAGTCCCATCAAAGACTTGATCTATTTTATTAACTATTAGTATTTTGATCCAATTTATGTTTAAGGATATGTTGATACTTTTTATTTTCTTTTGAATGGTTATGTTGCAGTTTGAATGTAAACTTGAAATATGTAAAAGGGGAATAGTTATAAAGGGTCAGCCTAAGAATCCAAATATATCTCCGTTTTTCATCACAGTGACGTCACGTTTATATTGGATTGAACAGGTTTAAATATTTTTCTATTAAACGTAAATCTTGAATGTTATATAAATAGTCCTGGTCTTCGTGAAATATCATTTATAAATGCGAACATGATATCAATGGAGCATCGTTAACAAACCATTAAATGATGTCATAATGAGTATTTTCTGGTTAAAGGAAAGGTCTTAGGTTTATCTTATACTTATGCTTTTCATGATGCATCATTTGCGTGTGAATTAGGAGTCTTGTATATGAGTAAGGATATGTAGAATTGTTTTTCATGATAGTAAAATGTACATCACTTGAAGTAGGGAAAAACGTTTTGTATGTTTAATCAACTGCCTTTGGGTTTATTTCTTAACATCTGGGTAAGAGACTACTTCGCTTTATTTTATGGATCGATCGATCGGTCGATCTTACTGAGCCAAGTAATAATGAGCCCGAACGTTGATTAATTTCGTTGAATGATAAGAAACTATTGATAAGCAATTGTCATTTGTTACTTATCGTGACCGTATGCATGGTTAATCGATTAAAAAATGATTGGTAAATGCAAAAAAATTAAACTAATTAACAACCAAAAGTGTTTGTGCACACATACACACTTAAAGCTTAATGATCTATATCCGCATCTGTTGATGAATAATGTCTTTGAAAGATTTAGTAAAATCATAATTAAATGTTAATGTATGAAAGCTTTATTGAAACACTCGAGTGTCGTTTCATCATTTTAAAAATAATTATCTTCTTAACATTTAAAATCTATTTGGTTGTGAAGTAATTTTTTCTGATTAATTATCAGACTAATATTTTTAATAAGTTTTGTATTTATCTTTCAATATTAACCAAAAGTTTTAGCCTTTTCATTGTTAGTATTTTGTCATGAAAATTGAAATAAATCATGTTATGCAATTTCAGTATTTAATTGCCATGAAAAAAAAATATTTATTTTTAATATAATAGTTTACCTTATCTTTTATTTTTTTAGTTTTCCTTCTATTTCTATTTAGTATATTTAAAAAATCCATTAATGTATACTCAGTAACACTTAAGTTAAACCATATATAACTCGAGATGTGATATACCCGAATACATATTTAGGATTAATCCTTGTCTACATATGTTCGGGTAAAAACGTCCAATGCCATAGTACACGTTGTGTCTGTGCGTATATAGGGTCAACACTAATAAAATAGTTGACTCCTCACCTGTATTAATTACGATCAAAGATTTGAATATAAGCCTGGCAAAACTATGATAAACCATCTTTACAACAAGTGGTGTTTTCAGTAATGACTTGATGTATTCGAGTCCTTATGACCAAAGTGTGTTCGTCATGTCTGGGGTGATAACAATATTTTCCAAGATCATGGTCAAAGAAAAGGTCCCGAGGGTCGCACCAGCAACCTTGGTTTCTGAGGACCAATCCTAAAGCAGATCACGTTAGTTATTGCCCGGATGTGGACTATGACGTCATGTCCTGCTCGTTCTTGACAATAGTAAATTGATTAACACTAAATGGTTTTTCGTAGTAAAATGGTCCTGACTTGCCAGATTAATTTTAACCTACGCAACGTATCATATATGATACGTTGCGTAAGAGTTGTTTTCAATATAAATTTCAATGTGATTTACTAAATTTGGATATATTTTGTCGCGCAGTAAAAGGTTAATATTGGTAAAAAAAAAATTAATTATCTTGTGTGGAATAAAAATCATGTTTCGTTTTTTTTTACCTTTATGAATTTGGAAGGCGAAATCTTATTCACATTTTAGTTGGTGAACGTGCCTTGCACTCAGTCTGTTTTTTTGAAACCTGGTTGAAGTGATGACGTTAATAGCGGAGGTGAAGACAAGTGAACATTAATTGAAAATCCTGTTGTGGTTAATCATCCACAAATGGGATGGTCTTCAGAGGAAATGCTGAAATTACAAGAAAACTTAGGTTTGGCTTTTGTGGTTCAAATCATTGCAGTATTAATCATCGGTAAACAAATGTAGTTCTTGTGTACCGAAAAAAACAACCGAAATGTAAATAATATACATTGTTATTATGTACGTAAATGTTTTTCATCCATGTTAAATTTTTCAATTGTAGGTTGTTTCAAAATATTAATTTGTATGGATAACCTCATAAATGCGAGTTTAACTTTCTTTAATGATGTCCTGCAAGCAATCAAATGTTTATATCTTGTTAACATAAAACGTAAGTCCGTCATATCAAAGTATGTATGTACGAAAATTATAAATATTAATCATCGACTAATGTATTTAGAAATGCTAAGCATTTACTTCACTTAATTCAAAAATGAATGTTACATGCAGTTGATTTCATTTCGTAATCTCTCAAAAGCACAAAACATTTTTAAACGTCAAATGCATCGACAGTGCTGCATCAAACTCCAACTTTATTTTAAGCTGCTCAACATAATAATAAAGAAAATGGTTTGTACATGAACTGTACTGGCGTTGTCATTTGACCGTTGCGAGATGCTTATTTCAATGGCAATGGATTGTGTGGCATTTAAACACCTCGAATACTATATACACAACCATGGCTGTTTCTATTCTATCACCCAGCCATATGCATGTATATATTATATACGTATGTTCTCACAAACTATTTTTATATATTGTTCATCATCATAACTACAAATTAGTCTTTGGCAATGTTTTATATTTTATTTTTATTAAAATATTCTTAAATGTTAATTTTCTAGTTTTTAACAATTTAAAAAAAAATCAGGTCTTCAACCAGTAATTGTTAATATATAATATTTTTAATCATGTTGCATCATTTTTTATTTAAAACGTTAAATAGTTTTAAAAAACTAATTGCAAGTGTTCAACCAATTATTCGTTGAAATAAGATTAGAGTTGAACTTCATCCTTTGATCTACATGATCAACAGTACACAATTTGTCTCTTCACTGCAGACAATCCCTTCAAGCCCGAGTGATTGTGCATATAAGGACTTGGGGGTGAAAATAATTCCACACATGAAGTGGCTATCCACTTGGGCAGTGAGTTGCTTAGCCTTCCCATGACGTAACAGTTGGTTCTAGTGGAAGTTTTAAAGCCGAGATTTCTTCGAATTTATTATTTTCGTATAATATGATTAGCATAGAATAGCTCAAAGTTGGTTAACTAAGGCATTACCCGTATTTACAATATTCATACAATATCACATTTTCTTTACATATATAACATTCATAATACAAAAGCATAAACATAATATAATATTCAATATATTCACAATAGATAATACACAAAAGGTTACAAATATTTTATTTACCATATTGACGAGACACATTCTCAATCATTGCTACAAATAAATTAGCAAATTTGAAAGTTTGTTCAGATACACCAAACTATATCACGTGGTATCATTCTATCGCATCAAAAATAGGAGCTCTTCAATAAACTAGTAATCCACGAACCGGACGGTTCCAATGTCTCGCTATGATTCATTCAGTAACTTTAAAAAAAGAATTTCTCCAAAAATGTCAAATCAAAAATGGTGTTACAAAGTTAGAAAACATCATTTAATCAAAAATTCACCTTAGA
>JARUHE010337965.1:0-10595 GCA_031471125.1 Archaeomysis grebnitzkii | reverse complement strand
TATATTAAAACAGAGATATCTGTTTTCTCAGACACAAACTGTGTTAAATACAATTTTGTAATTAAAATTTATTAACTTTGTTTTGACCATTTCAAGTTTTCCGAAACAACACTTTTGTTCCTTAGGTAAATTGAAAATAAGATTTATAAAAAACTTTCTTAACTAGTTTAACTAGTTTCACTAAAATCTCTAGCATTAATAGTTATATCTGTATACGATCTGATAAATATAAAACATAGAAAATAAAATTGCTACAATACCATATAAAAATTGATGCTACAAATTAATATACTAATGGAGGAAAAAACTTTAGAGTATCAGCTAATCTAATTTTTTATACACTGGAATTAGTTTTGAAAATGTATATTCGAATAATTTGTTTTCATAAACTTTTCTAACAAATAAAATGGTAAGTGAAATAGTTTATTGTTTTGGAAAATATTGTTATGTTTGTAGAAGGAAATCATGATTTATTAAAAAATGCAATGAAAACAAAAAGAAATGAAAAATAATCAACATAAAATTTTTTGGTGAAATGAATTATTTGGTTGAATAAATTTATTTTGTTTTGATTTATGATTCAATTAATCAAAATCATCGAAATGGAAGATCTGATAAAACATTTCACACATTTATATGAAGTTGTATTTACAATGTATATGTGGATGCACTCACATAAAATGATCTGTGTTACACACGCATACGACCTTATACATTTATACTTTCTATGTTATTATGAACTATTGTACCCCATACATGTATTTATATATGTATACATGTATGTAAACATATACATATAAGCTAAATATTTTGATTTAGACAAATTAAACCAAATTTTAATAAAGAAAATAAACAAACCGATTACCTGTAATAAGAAAGTCGAGAGAGTAATTGTGTAATTTTAGTCAATTGTCTCGGGCAAAGCGTCACAATGATTTAAGACTCAAAGTTTATATCTGCGAAATTATGGTCGTTAATGTGCGAGTGCAACACTTTTGGGTTCTTATTTATGACCAACCATTTGGGTGCAACACTTTTGGGTTCTTATTTATCACCAACCATTTGGGTGCAACACTTTTGGGTTCTTATTTATGACCAACCATTTGGGTGCAACACTTTTGGGTTCTTATTTATGACCAACCATTTGGGTGCAGGGCACAATTTAGGCTGTGAAGGGGTCTTCAAGGAGTGAAGGAAATTGGGTGAAGACGAATGTCTTGTTTAGGAAATAGAAAACGTTTTTAATCACAAGAGCCATCAACAAACATCTTCAAGATTAAAATATGTCGATGAAGTTATTAATGCAAAAACATATCAGACCACAATGCAGAGAAAATAATTTAAGACATGAATGTTAGAATATAATTTGCAAATTAGCAAATGCTGTAAACAAAACATAATGACGTACAGCAAAAAAATTAGTCCTAGCAAAAGGTTAGTTGTGGTTTGTGTTCTGGGTCTTTGTTGCAAAGGTTACACACGAGAAACCTCTTTCTACTTTCTGCAGTTTACTTTATTTTATTTGTCTCGTCGTATTGCTATTTAATCTATTCATTTAAGTTTTTATAAGCTCGAAATGCCCGTATTCAGGTATAAAACTCCCGGATTAACCTTTTTTTAAAATACAAACTTAGTTAAAAGTAGGTTTAGCATCCTTTGCAACATGCTTAATAACTAATAGTTATTTTTTTTTGTAATTGGTTATCAAATTGAACTGAAGTTAACAATAAGTATATCTAGAAATCTATAATAATAAAAAGCCAAATAAAAATTTAGTTCTAAAAAAATTAAAAACATAAATAAAAAATCCAATATTTAAAAGATACCAAATAGACAAAATTATTTGATAATCAGCCTTCAATTTATGTCAATTTTAGAATAATGATTCATTTTATCGATGAAAATAATAATAATGTTTGCGCCATATCAGAGCATAATGATAGTGATTCTTATGTTAAGTAGACGCAGCATCATTTAACACATTTTTGGTCGGGGTAAAATGCATTAAAATCTTAATAAAATATTCAATGCATCACTGGTGTCATCATATAATTCAGATTTACAGTAATAAATTTAATTTAATTTGGATTTAGTAATAATCAGCATAATTGGAGGTCTGAGAGGCGAAGAAGACCAATTCCACTGAAGTTACTATCCACTTGGAATACATTGCCTCTCAGCTGAGAGGCAAGAAAGGCCAATTCCACTATATCACTTGGCATACTTTGCCTCTCAGTTCTTTAATTACAACTAAATGAACTATAGATTTTTGTTTGTTTATTCAACGCAACAGCATTTAAAATTTGTTGTAGGATCGACCTGAGAACTCTGCAAAATCTACTTGCATAACAATTGGAAATATGAAATAAAATGGTTAAATGATTTAAAATTAAGCTCATATGGTCTACAAAAAGTTTAAGTACTACATGATATTTTTCTAATAATATCATCAACTAAAACTAACTTGAAGCTATATGAAGCTATGCACTGAAAATATATATGATTGTGTCTATAAACCACAACACAAATTTAAATTTCATTTAAATAATTAAAAAACGATAATAATCTTAAAGAACTTTAAAACAGTTTCGAGGTCACATCTATGCAAAGTAAAACTACACCGGTAGTGTAAAAGTCTATAACTTATTGTATATCAATCAAACAAGTTCATAATTTTCTAAAGTACATATTTATAAAACTTAATTATAACTTAGATAATATTTATTGCTAAAATGTATGGTTTGAAGTGTTACAATAGATACATAAATAAATAAATAAATAAATGAATAAATAAATGAATAAATAGATAAAAAATAAATAAAATATGAATTGTTAAAATAAATAAAATAATTTAATTTCTTGTTGCATAACAAAGGTCGTGTTCTTCCAGTGAAAAACAATACTAATCATTTCATTAAAAAATGTTTCAAATCATTTCATCACAGAAATAATTATCGTTCTTTAGGGTTAAAATAGATATTCAGTTTTCATCTTTCTTGTTGTATAAAATTACAATAAAGTTTTCAATAAAAAATTACAAATCAACCAATTAAATAAATTAATAAAAATGTTATTAACAATCAAGTCTATCAAACTCATTGTTTGATAAACGTATATGTATATTTTTTAATTAACATGCACATAAAACATAAACAACTAAAATATATTAATAAACTCTATTCATTTGTAAAAATTATTCTTTTTATGTTTATTTATTTGTTTTGCAGTGAAACTTGAATATTCTCATGAACCCATGAATCATAGAACGAAAAACATGAAAATTTCCCAGTTTGTTGCTATTTGCAAGAGTCATGCACTTCTACACACGTAACATTGAACTCCTTAAATGATTCAAACATATGTTTCTAAACATAAAAAACGTAATTAACAACAAACAGAACAGACAAAGAAACGCTGCAAAAACTATGTGTTTGGGCGTAAATAGTTTAGATATTTTACAAACATGAAATATATTTTTTTTCATTTTTTTTTAAACATATTTTGAAAGGAATGAAGAAAATAACGATTAACTAAATATATTCAACTACAAATTTACAATTTTGATTGATTCATTGAGCGTGTGCGAAGTAGAGTGGAAGTTATATATACATAGTTTGGATTCATGTTGTTGTTGTCGTCGTCTGGACCAAGATTTTGTATTGACTATAGAGCAACGCTTGATTAAAACACAATGTAGGGATTTGAATATTTTTTTCATTTAAGATTTGTTTTTTAGAGTTTAGTTTTTTCTTAAATAGTAACTTTTTAATGCGTTTTTTTCAAGAATTTTGAAATATTGAAAATAATTTTTTTTAATTTTCCAAGAACGTTTACTTGGAATAAAATGAAGAAATATAACATTCTCTAAAACTTTTACTAAAAGAAACTTTTTACACAATTAAGCTTACATTTTTTGAAATAATAGCTGTTACTAGAAGATTATTTTATCAAAATTTGACTTGCAAATTTTTATTTTATTTTAAAGGAATATTTTCTTGGAATGAAATAAAGAACTATCAAGTTTTAACAGCATTTAATAAGGGGACAATTTTACAAAATTTAAACTTTTTGAAATAATAATTTTTATTGAGTTTTGAGCTTTTGTATTAAAATTTTTATTTTAATGTTTAATTTAAATAAAATAAAGAACAACTTAAACTAAGAAAAACGTTACACACACATTATTTAATTTGTTTTGATGGTAACCAAAAGAAAAGTTTCGTTTATATCTGTTTGGTTTTAGATTTTAAAGGAACGTATAATTAGAATGAAATGAAGAACAATTAATCATCAACAACTTTTACTACAAAGGAGAAATTGATTTGCTTCTTATACTTTATTATTATATATAATTTGTTTATAATTTTTTTTGAGAGTTTTTGTATAGAATTGAACTTGAGCATTTACAGAAATTCGCAATGTAACTTAACGAACCAACGTAATTCTTTATAAACTTGAGGACATCTCCATTTAAAGGCAAAGGGATGGGAAAAGTTAACATAAGTTGAATTTATCTTAATGAGTTTGTTTAATTGTTCAATTATGGAACTGTTTGACGTCTGTCATAAAATAAAGTTTCAAATAAAATTCCACCAACTGATAATTTTGAACAAGTTTGCTCGTTATAAATAAAGGTCTTTTTTTAGTTCTTATTTGTTTAACTTTTAAAATAAAATTTTGTACAAACTTTTGGCTGATTAACCAATAGTCATATCGTAAAGATCTAGATTAAATGATATATTATTCAATGATAGTGTCCCACGTCTCAGTCTACAACTTTCTTTTTATTTCCCTTGTATATTAATCGTTTAAGCTCGTTTTTTACTGTTTATAGCCATTTTGACACGCTTTTATTTGATTTAGTAGAGAAAAACCGAAGTTAATACGAACCTAAAATTATGTTTGTGTTTTCTACTGATGTAGTAGATTAAACAATTATAACTATTATTAAAATCGTACTTTGTATGGATTTCTTAGATAAGACAAACCTAAATTAATGGATTCTCTTCCTCCTCATTAGCCGGCCAAACTAAGGTCAGTTATTGTAATTGTATTGCCATCTACCTCCGTTTATCTTTGTATTGACTCATCTTTATGTTAAGAGCCAAACTCTTTTCTTCGTATCGATTCTGGATATCAACTGCTTAGAGTGAAGATCAAACTCGTTTTAGTCTGGTTAGCCTTGTATTTTCATACCTTGTGTCCGATTGTTTCCACGAAACGAGTTTAGTTTTTAACTGAACACATGAACCAGTACATAGATAAACGGAGATAAACCGTAATCAAATTACAACCTTCGATCTTAATTTAGACGGCCAACGATGAAGAAGACAATCCAAGTAATTTAGGTTTGTTTTATCTACTAACTCCATCCATCCCATTTCCGACTTTTATAATAATTATAATCGTGTAATCTACTAAATCATTAGAAAGTACAAAGTAATTTTAGGTATGAACCTCGACTGTTCGTCACTGAATCAACAAAAAACGTGATAAAAAACGAGCTTGAACGATTAATATGCAAAGCAAATCCGACTAGGTATGAACATAGGTGGTTGAACCAAGTACAATACAAGCTTAACCAGACTAAAACGAGTCTAATTTCGACTCTAATCAGTTAATATCCAGATTTAATAAGAATGAAGTTGTAGATCGGGGTGTTATGAATACGTTTTGGAGATAAATTGATTATTTAAAAAAATATAAAAAATATAGATTTACAAATGAAAATTAGTTTATACAATTTAAAAGACATTTCTAGAAATATTTTAGAATTTTGAAAAATATTTAAAAACAAAAAATTATTCGTATTTATGTCCACTATCAATTGATCTTCCTTCTTTTAAATGAACAAGACAACACTAATGTACAAATGAAGATTGAATAAAATTAAATAAATAAAGATTTAAATTTTGAATTATGTTTTACATTTTTAAATATTTTACATTAAAAATAATTTTAATGTTTTTGATAAAAAATTAACACATACCATATCATATACAGTAATTTGTTTTAGGAATATCAATAACGCTTAATTAAAAAAAAACATTGCTCATTTATGGTTGTATCCATATGTTAACTTAAATATTTGATAGGTTTATTTAAAATAAAATATAATGTTTATCTTGCTTTCTCTAAATGAAAATGACTGAGTTGTAACAACACAGACTAATTGAATGATAAATTAGGAGAAACTAAATTATCAAGAACAAGGTTTGTGATTAATAAAAAAGATAAAAAAGTTATGATTTTTTAAATTTTAATTAAGGAATGAATATAAAAGTTTAGTATAAAATTTACTTGTTGATGCTATCAGAAAATTTTCTATAAAAGGAATACAATAAAACAGATAATTAAAATGAGTAAATAAGGAAACCATCGATATTGATATTACGTACACCTTAACTCGATAAACAATTTTTAAAATAAAGTCTTAGTGATTCAAATTTTATTTCAGAAGCTCATAAAATTGAAATAGCTTTGCTCAGATCTTTACTAAAAATTTGAGCAGCTATATATTATTAAAATATTACCGTTGTACCTGTTTTTATTAATGATAAGACAACAACAAAAAATCTTATTTTCAACTAAAAGTTGGACCTTTGAATCATATTGTTCAAAAGATTATAATTGACCAAATTTACGAAAAAATATTATTTTGGGAAACGACTAATTTGGGAATTTGCATTTTAAAAACCAGTTCAAGATAAACATAATTATTCAAATGCCAAAATGGAAGTGTATCTTTTTAACATTTTAAGCTTTGATTAAGCAGCTTAGATTCTTTATTTCTATCACTGGCACAAATAATAAAATACATCTTTAACATATATAATATATATGTATATATGAATTAGTTTAACAAATATAAAAAAAGATATTACCAAAACAACTAATATAAAAATCAATTTCAGTAAGAATTGTGATTTACTTAATTATTTTAAGCAAAAAATGAACGTTATGTTTTTCGTTTTTTAAGCAGAAGCTGTATAAGGAGGACGCTAGGATATTGTTCATTATTTTGAGAAGGTTAGAAGTGTTCATAGTTAACAATCCAGGTTATTGATTACATATTACCACATATCAAAGATTAAACGAGTAGATGCTCAACTCAAGAATATTTAATGAAATATTTGGAACTCGAGTTGCCAGACACTTCCAGCAAAAAATGGTCGCAGATACCTCAATATAATTTATTTGTCTCTGCAGTTTCAATGTAATTTTTTTCTTCTTGGGAGGAAATTGTCCTTTATTAAATCACTTAATACTTATATCTTAAATGTTATTTTTTGAATAAAACTTATATATAATCACGTATAAACATTGATTTACAATATTGAATGTATTTCATTACAAAATATTGTCTTGTAATTGACTTACAAAAACAGACGATTTATATTGGCGTCTACGGGAAACATTTTGCAAGACTACTTAAGACTGTTTATTTGGGACCAAACTTATAACATTGAGTGGTGCATCTAACCATCTTTAATATGTGATACTACCCATAAATATAAAGACATTTTACAAACGAAAATGTCTATTATTAAAAACTGACGAGATTAGTGCAGCAAGGTTTGCAAATTTTTTAGCACAAAATCGTGTTGTTCTTAGTTAACAAAATAATTTCAATTTTTATTGCAATTACAAATCCGGTAATGAAAACTTTGTGTTTTTTAATTGAATAATTTACTGAAACTCAAGTCATTTGCATCGGTTCGAGTCTGCTCTAAGGCTATTTCATTAAGAATTTGAACTTGGCTGTATTCTCTTAAAATCTCATGTGTTAAGCTTACCCCGGCTTGAAGGAGAGCGCCACATAGTGTTGGCATATCCTTAGGGTACACATCACCTGATGTGGGTAATGATGATGAAAATGAAAAGCGTTTTGTGAACTGTTACAGCTGAAAATCGCTCTAAAAATTTGATGCATTATTTCATTATTATTATCATAGCTCCCCGACATTGTATGCGGTTGCATGCCGCTCTATTCGTTTCTTTGGAACAGGACTAAATAGTTCTAATAGACTGGTTGGGGAGATATCAAGAAACTGCATGTCGAGTTTCATATTAATAATTTAAATAAATAAATATATTATTATTCATTCCAAGCCCAGTAGTTAAGTACTTCAGAAAACTGACATGCAATAATTAGAATAGTTCTAATCTTGTGAATTACCTTTTTCAAAAACGGTGGACATGTAATTTTAATGTATTCATTACAAATATATGTTTTGAAACATAATTTTGTACAAAAAGACACAAATTAAAAAACACTAGAAATTTTTAAACATAATTGTTACTAACTTGCATATTGTTTTAAACAATCTCTATCGTAAAAAGTGAAGTTTGGTGATATTTTTATTAAGGTTTTAAATCCAACTCAAGACTTGGTTGAATGGAGCAAATAATTCCAAATTGGGAGAATGTCAATCAGATTACACGTGAAAGCATCGGCCATAAATCTGGTGAAAATGTCTTTACAAGTTCGCCAGATTCTTATTTGGAATATTTTTTGTGGCCGACCAACCAAACACAGCCACGCGATCTGTGCAATAATTGTGATTTTAAGCGTTGGGCTATTTGTTGATGAGATAACTATTTTGGACATTCCTGGATGCGCTTTGCCTTTGATAAATGTTGTCAACGTGAAATAAATGCCTTTTATTGGCACATGTATTATCTTTTTAATAAGGCTATATGTTTGTTTTTGCTTCAGTGATTGTAATGTGTGTTTTCAGTTGTGTATGTGTGTGCGTGTGTGTGTGTATGTGTGTGTACAATTCAGTATATAAACGTATATTATGTTACCGCAATGCAAATTACATATAATTTAACAGTAACAAAACAACTACATTTAAAATCGCAAACAGTTGATTGAAAACAGAACATTATAAAAAAAAACAAAAAAACAAAGCAAAAAGCTGTTTCCTGACAACCCTTGTGCCATCCAGATGGGTGAGACAAATCGATTTCATAGCTCGAACTTTTAATACTAAAAATGCTGTAATTTTCTCCTATTGGTATGTAATTTCATTCGATTCTGAGACCTAAGAGGTAATTTGGGGTTCAAGTTTACAATGAAACATTAGTGGGAACACGAAGTTGTTTATTTAGTTACATTATAATAAATGAAATGGTTTCGTAGCTATAAGCAATTGTTGAACGAAAATAACATATCGAGTAAATATTGTGTTGTAATGTTAACTGTTCCTAATTGTTTTTCAAGCATAAACATATAGTAAGAATAGAAGTTGAGGTTTTAATTTCAATTAAATATAGATTTTAATTAATTTTGTTTAAATTAATTATGATTCTACAACACAAGATTAAAATTGACAAAATAGTTCATCAACTTTACAATAACATTTGTAGAAACGATTAGTTATGCTGTATCATTAAAATGAAAAAAACATTTGTTCATATCATATGTATTGCCTGAGAGCTTTTGTATGAAATTATCATTACTATGCAACTTATTTAATGTTTTTTTTTTCGCTAGAATAGCACGAATGAAATGATGTGATTTTCGTTGTACTGTATAGTTAAAATAAATACTTTTGTTTTTCTTAGAATAATCATTTGGTTTCGTATAATCTTAAAATATATTTATTTCAATTTGTTGGGATATTGTAAACATCTTGAAGGTAGATTACGAATTCGAAAAATAATAGTGTTGATAATTACAAATAGAAACAAAACTGAAGAAATTCTCTTCTACAAGTAATAACACTAAAGCTGAATTTGTCCATCCATCTGAATTATCTTGAAATATATCTTTATACCAGAAAAAATTGTCTTAGGTGAAGCTATAAATTTAAATATATGTCTATTACCAAATTTTATTGTAGTTAACCCTTTAACTCTTGAATTAATACATTGAAATAAGGAATAAAACCTTTTTGTATGTGAAGAAATCGTCACTCCAGGGAATGAAGGGTTAAGCTGAACATTAGTTGCATTCTCTGCATTTGGAAAATGTTTAATAATTTTCAACTCTTTTAATATGTTGTGACAATTTTAATCTGCCGTGCCTTCAAATTCGAGATAGTTTGTTAATGAGTTTAAGTGGTTGTGCTAATATTTTAATGGAATAATAATAAAATTATCTACACTATCATATCTTATTTTTTTAGGTAACATTTTTATTATTTATTACATGATTCGTTTCTTAAATTTAAAAAAACTAATTTCGAGTGAAATTTTAGTAATTTATAATTTATTTGTTTATATAAGACTTGTTACAAAATAAAATATACAATATTAAGTTTAAAAATATATTTTTATACAATTAAAAAAGAATAAAATAACAATATGTACTGTATATCGTATAACCGTATAACGGTATATAGGGCAAATATATATATATCAATATTTCGGCCTTCATGTGTACCTGCCCTTCATGTGTACATTATATAAGACACTATATCTACTTTTTACTAGATATTGTATATATGTGTACAAAAAATTGCTTCACCTGTCCTTAGAAGAAAGGTATATAATTAAGTAACAAAAGAAAAATTAATTAAATATAGGTTATATTCAAGTAGCCAATGGGCTTATGTACCATATACAACTATATTTAGCTGAATTTG
>JARUHE010337954.1:0-10596 GCA_031471125.1 Archaeomysis grebnitzkii | reverse complement strand
AACCAGACCCAACGTTGCTTAACTTCGCTGATCATACGGGAAGCGGTGTTTCAACGTGGCCAAGGCCGTTGACAATAATAAGAGCCAATGTTATATACACAATATATAAAGCACCGGAGAGCTTTTTGAAAAATGATAGGTTATATTTCATTTTCTCATTTATGAAAGTATCCATGCTTTGGTATAATACATTGGTTGCATTTTCTGAATTTTAGCATTGTTGCCACGTTCATTTTCGAGATATTTAGTTTTCATATCATTTTTTTTTGCAAAAATACTTAACATAATTAATGTCTTACAAGTTATTGCAAAAACTAAATTTTATAAGAACAAGATATCTCAAAAATGTGGCAACAATGCTAAAATTAAAATTCATTTAGATCAATCTGGACTAAACAGCAAATGTAACCATTGAAAGGCTGAGCAACTCAATGAAAGAATAACAATATTAACAAACTATATGGTTTTACTGTCTAAGTTTATAGAAATTAGATTTTGACAAACCAGGAAATATATTTTACTATCACAGCTTTGTGTTCTAAATATAAGCTTTATTTGATTAGTTATTCGTTTTTTTTAAGCTATTAAAACCAATAGCATTTGTTATGGTGTTGTCAATAGCTGAAAAGCAACCATTATACTATGATTTAAGCATTTATTTATATTTCTGTTTCTTATAAACAATTTTTACTGTC
This sequence comes from Archaeomysis grebnitzkii, assembly GCA_031471125.1. Taxonomy (NCBI): domain Eukaryota; kingdom Metazoa; phylum Arthropoda; class Malacostraca; order Mysida; family Mysidae; genus Archaeomysis; species Archaeomysis grebnitzkii. The sequence goes on along the minus strand of JARUHE010337954.1, from coordinate 9,901 downwards.
AATACAAGCTTTGAAAGAAAATATATGATCAAAAGACATTAAAAAGGTCTTAAAAAGTAAAATTTTACAAGAAAAGGCTAAACATTTTTCCATAAATTTTTTTGAACTAAAAAATTAGGAACTTCAAATTTTGGAAGATTTAAACACACAAGGGTTTTGAACGCAAAACTAACCTCGAATTATGCACTTGTAAATTTATTTTTTATTCATGTTCAACTATTGATATTATGAAGATTCATAAACCTGGACTGAATGCAAAAGAGATGCAAAGTTGCCAATAAATTCAGTAAATCTTACAGCTCATGATGGTTAGATTCACAAGTGCATAATAAAAGCCAAGGGATAATTCACAATTTTGCAAGCACAAATGTTAAGAAAATTTGTATTTATTGCACTCTGCTATCCAGAATTTGCTCTTTAAACCACATGAACAATAAAGTTCTACCCAACTGCAGTTATATACTTCATTGTTCATATAGTTGAAGAATAAAATCTCTGTATGGTTGAGAGCAATGTTTAAAAATGTCCCCTATATTTGCACCTGTCAAATTGTAAACCAATTTTCACGGTAAAAGCAAATTCTCCCAAATTTTTAACATACCAGATCTATATGACTGACAACTCCAGAGATTCTAAACTAATTGCACCTCACCTCTGAAAATGAAAACATTTAAACAAAATTTGGCAAAAATTATCTCATCTTAATTGATGCAGAAATAAGAGAAATTATCACAAATATTTACCATTTTTAGTAAACCTTTTAAATCACTTCACATTAAGGCAACTTATAATTGTACAAACCACGTTTATGATACAGAGCCGAAACTCTAAATTCAGAAGGAAATGAAAAAAAAAAATTTTGTTCGGTTAGGTTAAAGTTTTTGTTGTAGACTTTCGATACAAAATACAACTAGAAACTACATTGTTTAGATCAGTTTTATAAAATTGTGACAAAAGGTTTACCAACAGGTAACATTATTATTGAAATCTCAACAAATCACCATCAAATTGAAATGGGGAAAATTTTAAAATGTAAATAAAAGATAAAATAAACTTTTTTGAATTCTACATCACTGAAGAAAATATTTATTAGAACAATAGAAAGTGTAAAATAAATTTCATATAAATTTATCAACACTATTAACAGTTTTAAATGTGAAGCATCAGGTTCCAGATAACAAATTTTAATCAATTTACATATATATTGAATAAAACTTCATTCAAAATATTTATAGAAATTCTAAATTACGGCAAATTAAATTATTTTCTTCATCAATACCATTCTTCGAAAGAATTTTTTTGGCAAAGTTGCACTTCGTAAGGATTGCATCAAAGTTTGTATTTAGAGGTTATCCTCGACTAAAGTAAATTGTCTTTGTTGACTTGCAGTATCATTAGTGCAATAGTTTTTCAAATGTTTACACTCGATTGGTCCGAGATAAAGGTGTGCTTGTGTTTTGGGTTTCCCACAATAACAGAAATTATAATTTTGTGGAAGTAAACAGCTTTTCTATTTAATTCATGTAATAAAATAAATACATGAAGTGCAGATAAGAAACATCAAACTCATGATATAAGATTTTTATGATGTACATTATATGTACAATTAGTATGTGACAGCACTTTGAAATTTACCTCTCAATTTAAGCTTATTCTGGTGTTGTAGTATGTTGAGGATTTTAAATGAAGATGTACAAATTCTTTATTTGGTTAATTTTCATAGTATCAGATTATTTTAATTTATTTTAAAATTGTTTTATGTTATTTAGTTAACTTCCACTCTTGGTAGCTTAAGGTTACTGAATACATATATTCATATTCATTCATTCTGTATTACAATTCTTTTGTTGAACATAAAAAAAATCAGAAAAACTAAAAACTTATTCTAAATGAACATTCTTTTCTCCAGCATTTATCTAAATTTAAAGAAATATCAACCGAAAGAAAAATTGAATTTCAACTTGTTTTACATAAATGGTAAAAGTTTTAAGCAAAGAAAAAAACAATTTTAACTAGTCAAACGATCTACATTTATTTATAGTAATAAATCATTCATTATATTTTCAGCATTCTACAAAAAGCATTTATATACAGCATAAAAACAAGTTGTTTTTTAATTCAATTGTAATCAAGGTTTGATTGAATTGAGTAAAAACTTCCCAATGCAAGGAATCTAGAGAGCCAATTACATTTGTTCGAGCAGCTAAAGAGATGGACTTCTATATCAAAGCATCTTTTTTTGGTGCATCTCGCACATCCTTATAACAAAGGAACAATCAATGGTTCACATCAATCTTTGCCAAGCTATTAAATGATCGAATGAATTCAAAAATTTAAGCAAAGTTATCTTTCACATTCAAAGTTCTTTGTATTTAAACTGCCTAACATATTTTATATTATTATAATTATATTTCAAATATTGAAAAGTTGAATCTTAATATCTGTAACCAAATATTTCAAATTAATTCTTTTATTGAAACTTTGAATGAATGAAAAATTGTATTTAACTAGATTACAAACCATTAATAATAGTTCATAATTTTATGAAAACAATTGACTACGTTTTTATGTTTAAGTTAATCAAGTGTTTTCAGTGTGGTCATTTTTAACTTCAACATACATGAATAATGAAGCCTCGTCTATGGTACAATTGGATGAGACTTCATTGTTCATGTGGCTGGAAGAATGATGTTTGGATGGCTAAGACCACATTCATGCTGCCAAAAAACTAAACCACTGTACAATGTTTGCCAGTAAATTTAAGACCAATATAAAATACTATGAAACCTTCGCAGAATATTTGCAATCATACAATATTCATCTTAAATGTTTGGTGAAAAATTTTGGCAAAGGTTCACATGAAACATTCACAACTTAAGTTTTTGTCTTTACTTTTTCAGTATGGTCATCTTCAATCAATTTAGTCTTCATAATTTTATTCTATTTAATTTCAATTACCAAAAATCAACTATAAACATATTGTCAAATTTTTTTTAAATGTCTCAAGCAATAAAAATAGCAAATTTGAATAATTTTTTATTCAGGTGTTGAAAGTTATTTGACATCCAATCGCATCTAGGCAGGAAAGAAGATCCTTTCTAGATTTAAACACAAATGTCTGAAAGAAAATAATTGGATGGCTTGGCAAAGAAATGATGTGACAACATTTTCTCTATAAAACTTAATTCTAACTTCCAATTCTAGTGAAAAAAACTTTAGTTTTATTCCTTTTTTTAATATTATCACCTCCAAAGAAGTCCAAACACTCGGGACATATCTACATCAAGTTTTCTAGTTCCATTAAATAGAGTTAATTTTTTAAAGAACTCCGAATTATTTGCGTAATTCACCGGTCAATAGTTTTGAATACTCTTCAACAAAATAGAAACTTTACAGATTTGAAACCTGGAAATTCTGTAGTTTTCAATTTTTTGCAATTGATCAACAAGTGCTCATACACACATTTAAATTCTATATAAACCATTTCCATACATTTATATAAATACATTTTCAATTTTAATACTTTAAAATGTCTAAAAGTTCGAACACATATTTTAAATATTTATATAAAATCATATCTCTAACGAAGTTTCAGTTTTAAAAATTAAAATATGTAAAATTGAAAATATCAAATACAATTGAAAACATTTAATACATTCTTTATACTTTTAGGATATGTATATCAAAATTTAGTACAAAACAGAAATATATACAATTTAAAAAATTCAATTTTATTTTATTAAAATTTTAAAAATATTAAAACTTTATTTTATACAATTTTAAAAACATCGACATTTTATTTTACTAAAATAAAAACTAAATAAGTAATTAGATTCAAATATTATAAAAAATGTTAAAACTCTTAATAAAATAGAAAACTAGATAAGGAATTGGGTTTAAAACCATTTAAAATATTAAAACTTGATAACATAAAAATAGAATTATGAATAGGATTTAAAATTGTTAAAAATATTAAAACTATCTTATTAAATTAAAAATAGAATTATGAATAGAATTTAAAATTATTTAAAATATTAAAACTTTCTTATTAAAATAAAAATAGCATTTAAAATTATTTAAAAGGTTAAAACTTTTTTATTAAATTAAAAAAATAATTTGCAATTGAATTTAAAATTGTTTAAAATATTAACTATTTTATCGTACTTCAAAATTGACAAAAGAATGGTCAATCTATCACAGAACTTGAATGACAATAAGTTAATGTAGGAAAACATAGTTTGCGAAGACTTCAAAATTATGGCACAAATAACATGATTATGAGGAACAGTGACCTAAACTGGGAAATTTGGCTGCAGCCTCATCAAAAATTGAGAAATTTTCTTTAGGCTAAATTACTTTTTATTTTACAAAATATTCCACTTTCAATAGTAGATCATTATTTTGATTTAATGTGTTGATAACCTTTATTAGAAGAATTTTTTTCAATACTTGTATTTGATGACCATGCAGGCAAATTGGCCAGTTTAGGTCACTGGCGATGTATCAATTTCCCTTCACGATAGGTTGGTCGAAAAAATTCAAACAAAACTTCTAAACAAACAAAGCTTTGTACTCATGAGGCAAAACTCCTCTTCGGGGATAGAATGTGTGGTTGATCGAGTACTCGACCAGATTAGACAGACTCGCTGTATAAATATCTGCAAACCGAAACAATCTTCGCGAAAAGTAGGTTGGATTATCGTGAGTTCTGAACACGCTACCAAAATATTTGTTGAACAACTCCTTTGTTTCCTTCCTGTAATGGGGAAAAATGGTTTGTTAACACTTTAATGCAAAATTAAAAATGCTATAAGGAATAAAATACACTGAAGTTAGCATTTGAAACAACCCTCACTAGCTGTATCATTGAAAAGTTAAAAAATGTGGACCATTTTTTAGTAATACTATTTTTACAAGAGCTCATAACATTAGATCAGAACATAAACTTAATTTCTGCCAGACAGGCAAAATTCATGGACATGAACATCAAATCATACACAAAACTATTACAAAACGGTGTTCCTTAAGGAGGAGTTCAACATCTCCACACTAGTACGATAGAATATGTAAACAATAATGAAGAATTTTTCATAAAAACTACTTTAAAGTAAATGTATAGAGCGTTTACTTCACTTTGTTCACACGCTCATCAAAAACAACAATATTTTCATTAATTTGCAATTTTCTTTGTTTATAAGATAAGGTAAATACTAATCAGCAATACAGAAAATTAACTAAACATATGACAAGTCACACGAAAACTCATCTGAAGACAACTAGCAACATACGAATTGTTATTAAATAAACTTTGTTGTGGAACTTCAGACAAATTCACAATGAGCTTAATCAAAAACTTGAACCAAGAAATTTGGCTAAGTTCATAAAAAATGTTTTTTCATCAACATCAAAGTATTTAAATAAATTTAAAAAAAGTGATGCATATTGTTGAGGATATACATATGAAAAATTATTAACCAAACTTTGTCGTACAGCTTCAATTAAATTTACAATGACCTAAATCAAAAAATTCAACAAATAAATTTGGCCAAGTTCATTAAATTTAAAAAGTATAATGTTGAGAATATAAAAAACTATTGGTAAATAAACTAAACTCTTAAACTTCAAATAAAAACAAATCAAAATTTACTGATGTACATGTCATACAGGACTATGACAGGGCAATCACAATAGCTCATTCCTGTTATATCAATAACAGACTTGTTAATTATAAGTAGAACTAATTACCAGCTATGTCTCACACGTTAAAAAAAAAACAGTTCATTTTTCATATATAAATTATAACTATGTCAAAAAAAACTTGAACTAAAAAAATGTGGCTATCTCCACAAAAAATTATAAACAAACCTTACATCTCAATTATAAGCTTTTCAAAAAATATCTCATGGTAATCTGTAATGTATATTTCATAACTGTTCATTTGAAATATAAACGATTACTGTAGGTCAATATTAAAAAACAGCTACACCACACTAAAACAAACATACCAAACAATCAAATAACACAATCACATACTACCAAATCACAACAGTAACACAACCAAACAAGGTATTAAACAGAATAGCACCAGACATAAACAACACTGAACAGACTCTCCCAGACTACATGCACAGAACACTGGCACAACCCAGAACAATAAATCCCCACATCTACTTAAATACCTACATAAAACAGCCCCATAATCACACCCATCACCTAACTGCTCATTGTGCCAACATCACACACACTGGAGGCCCTCTGGATGGACCTAGGAGGAGCGGCGTGGTTGCTGACCCAATGGTCGGACTTGTTGGGGTGGTGGCTGGACCCACTGGCATAAGGGGTTCATTTTCAATGTCGAGGTTGGAGGGGGTTAAAAACAGCAACAACAAAAAACTTGAATGTTCACTTGAATATTTTGGAAACTACTACCCTGACGACGGAGGTAACAGGAAAGTAACACCTTAGTGGAGCTTCGCCTCTGGCACTCTCAAAAAAAATCATAGCGAATGAGGACCAAATACCTTAAAATGTCTCTTTCTTTTTCCCATTCTCGAACAATCTTCCTGGATTCAGGATCATCATAATCCTGACAGCTTTCGATCAAACCTTGCAAGATCTGCAGCCATCCACTAGACTGTTTGAATGACAAGCTGTTCAAGCATTCGATTTCGTACTGAAAGAGCAAACACAAATCCATTTAATTCGGGTATCGCAGAACTGGCTGCGATGAAATGAAATGAAAATCTATATACATGCTAAATTGTTGTAATCTTTTACACCAAATTGATAATTTTTTAAATTCTTCTACATTATAGTAACTCCTTCAAAAAACAACTTTGTACTATGGGCAACAAAGAAAGCCTGTGACCATAGCTAGAGCCAATACCTATGTTATTTTAAAATATTTGTAATTTTCCATGGAATCGGATGTGTCAAACGTTTTTTTTACTGAATATCTACTTACTACAACGTTTGGCTCTGCCCACAAATAAACAGGCAAAATATAAATCTCAATACTATAATATCTGGTCATGTTATTTTGTATTGTATTTTATTTGATTTGAATAATATAATATATAACACAATAAAGAATATAATATATAATATAAAAACAAATGGAAGAGTGATTAGTTTAATGGGTGGATGCATTATATTTTATTGATAACAGTTCACTTGATTACAATGTTACATGTATTGGTTCAGACGAGTCACAAGGCCTATCAATTTTTATGTTTGTTCTACATTTTTTTTTAAATTAACCTGAGAATAAACATCTCCAAAAGCAAATTTTTAAGGCAACAACACTGAGCTTTCCATCTCATGGCATAACAAAACCTTTAATCAATGTTCTCTAATCATTCCTGTTGTAAGCGAGTGATGTCCTTTTATTTTACCATTGGGTTTTTGTCTCCCTTGCATCACCTTCTTATGATCCTTATTGAAGTGCGAGTAGCTATTAATAAGATCCAATGTGAAAGGAGGAAAAAACAGATCATAGAAATGTTGCATAAAAGTTCAAACAAGTACGAGGAAATTCGTAAACGAATTAAGGCTGTGACCGAATAAAAGTTATGAATACAACAAAATTACTATATAAAATACAAAAAAAAATACTTTTTCATAATTCTACTAAGTGGTAGGTAACCAAGATTTAAAAACCTATTATTTCAATAAATATTCATTTTACAAAAAAATATTAATCTTATATTGCTTGATTGATACTTTTATCATTCACAGAAGATAAACGATGACCAAACACCAACAATCGCCCAAACCCTTCTATGTCCTTAAGAATTCCAGGGTTTATTTTAACAATTATTTTTGGAGAATGAGTTGAAAATGAGGGAGAGGCAAGTCTTTCTCTTCTAACTCCCAAATTCAGAAATCAATTAGCTTGAGTGACAAGTCACTGTGATATCAGCCATCAGAACATGTAGATGAGAATACAATGAGCATGCAGATAATGCCAAATAACCAGATGTTTTCAACCATACTATATGTTTCTTGATGATATAAACCCCATCACTTCATAATACATGAGATGAACATCTCCACTATAACAGCATCAACTCAACCAACCACAATGCCTGTCGGTTTGTTGCGACCATAACATTGAGCACCCATCACAGTCCAATAACACTATTTCTTAGATAATTTCACTGAGCATAATTTTGACGATGTTAAGCTGTGATACGTAAATTTAAGGTACCAGTGATGCACCCTATGACGTCACAGCCCATGTGCAGTGAGGAACCTCAGTAAGTGGGCCTCAAAGATGGAGTGTTGGAGTACATACCCTTATTTCTGAACTGGGGGTTGAAGTGAAGGATTATTACCTTGATCAAAATTACAATCACACTTGTAAACACATTTTTATGAAAGATAAATGTTATATGTTACATATGTTGAAATATTGAAAATACATTTTTATGAAATATGAATGGTATAGATGATACACCTAAAATATATCACCATTATACGACACCAAAATTGAATGATAGAACTTTATGTTTCTGGGATCACTGAACTTTGAATATTAAGAAATAAAACTTTTTTTACTGATATGATATTGATCACTAATAGTACCAATTGTGTCATGCAATTTTACCATTAACATTTTAAATCATTGCTTAACATAGTTTTTATTTAATAATATAATTTTCAACATTTTTATGTACTGTATTAATATTTTCAAGTTGGCCAACAAGGTATGGCACGTAAGTGCCTAGCATTACTGGCACATTTAAAAATATGCAGTGGATGGCAGTGTAGCTAATTAATTTGCAAGCCTAAACGTTTAGAGCAGATGTATGTTGCAATATAATTCTCTTAAGATTTACCTATTCATTTAGATGCTACAAGCTTAACCATACTAAAATCTAATGGCTCAAACAAACATATTCCTAATAGCTTCATCATACTTACATCCAACTCCCATATGATAGCACCAGTCCTCCAATTATGATGCAAAGATACATCAGCCAAGTCACTGTATGGATGGTCTCCGAAATAAACGACTTCCTCTCCGTGCCATTTCTTCATTTTTTGCAATTCAGATAAATTTCCCTGTAAAAGAAATGAACATGTAGTAAAGTAAACCTACTTAATTGTTTAATTTCTTAGGATGACAACTGATGGTAATTTTATAATTTACAATTAAAATTGTATGCATGTTACATATATAGTGGATGTTCAAGAAAACATATTGGCTGATTATATTGACATTAGACTAAATTCAGGTAATTTCTGTGCCAGAAAGTAATTAAATAATTACTTTTTACATATTGAGCGCCTTGTGAGCTGTAAAGCTGAAAGGCACTGTATAAATTTGAGAAAAAAGAAGATTATTATTATTATTATTATTGTTGTTCACCCCAAAAGGTTACAGGTCACTAATACCAGATGACATGAACCAATAAATGAACAAGACAAGACTAACTATTCTTTGGCTTCTACAGCTATGGTCAGAATCTTACACTTCTTTGTTATAGTAACTATTAACAGCAGATAACAACCTTTCCGTTACAACAGATAAGAATTGCTTACTTCGAGATAAATTTTCCCCTTCTCCAATTCATGAACTGGATCCCAGGCTTGTAAATGTTGTTGTGTGTTCAGTTCTCTGAATGGCCTCATTTTGTCGGTGAAGAAGGCAGGTTTTTTGGCATTGGCAACCACTACGTCAAAGTAATCTCTCCAGTCGTCTCCCAAAATGTACGACATTCCTGCATCTCTGTGGCAAAAAGATTTTCATTAGGCCATATGCACAACAATGTTAATCCTTTACTACCAATTAATTTATTTCCTTATGTGTTAAAACCATTGACTTATAGACTGCGCATCGCCCATTCAATCAATGTTTCAAAAACGTGCCGAAAATTTGAGACCCACAGAATTTTCA
>JARUHE010337943.1:0-10596 GCA_031471125.1 Archaeomysis grebnitzkii | reverse complement strand
GGTTTTACATATTTGATACTTAAAAAATATTTTTTCTAAAATGAAAACAGCCCAAAAATGACATATTTTGTGTAAAAGTTGAAAAATCAACTTTACCCTTTATGATTATTTATTATTTGAATATATTTTATGACATTTTCTAACAGTTGTTAAGTAAATTATGTATATGGTAGAGCATATGGATCTATTTTTATATATTTTTTATTTAATATAAGCTATAACTAACAATATAACTGGAAGCAATATTTTTTATAATATAATTATATTTGGGGATTTTATATTGCGAGTCTAATTGAACTTAACCGATCTGCCCCGCTTCACAACTTTTGGCAGTTGTTAGGAAATGCGGACATTAATTAGAAATGCATCCCGAATGAAATGAACACAAACAATTAACTTCAAATACCGTAAAACATTAATACCTTAGGATAAAAAAAACACATATGGCTAGAAAAAAAATAAAAATTCAGACAAGAGTGACACACCCATCATGTACTGAACTCATTGAATTACTGTAGAAAATTTGCCATCTCCCATAGAGGTTACTATGTAGGGGAATAAATAAAGTATGCTACGAACCTTGTAACTCTGTGTTTGTGCTTAAAACACACTTCAGTCTCGTTTGTCAACCATGCTAAGAATTTTTTTAAATAGTTAGACAATATCTAACCTAACCTAACCTAACTAAAACCAAGCTAAATCCAAACCTAAAATATGCATAGTAACCAAACCTAAACCTAAAATAAGATTAACTAACCTTTGTCAAACAAAACAGTTAAAATTGTGGGGTATTATCCTATTGCCATAAAACATATCGCAAGTGTACTCAGTTTCTATGTGAAAACAAGTGAAATTAAAGTCCGCATTTCCTAACATTAGCCCAACTTTTTATAAGTTTTGAAATACCCTTATTTTTTCATTAGATTGAAATAAAATGAAAAGTTTAATATAGTTTAAAGGAATATTTAACTTAATTGTCTGGAAGCACTTGCCATCTCACTTTTTGTTAGATTATTAACTCTTCTTGTCATTGTAGAAGGTGAAATTTTCATTAAAACATCTTGATAATCAGCAAACAGTATATCGGAAGGTGTTGGCAAATAAAAAGATGGAGATGGACCTACTGGATGTAGACAATGTATTTGTATCTCTGATGGACTGTGTTGCAGAGAGTTGATAATATCTAACGACCATTTCTTATTATATGTCACTATTATATAATCATTGACTGTATAGCCAATATTTGGTACTTTTTTAATCATTTTAACAATGTACTCAGACTTTATTTCAGAAGTATAATAAAAAAGTTAGTTGGTTGTACAAGTCTTTCTAGAGATGCTCTTATCAGTTAATATCCATTTGCTATATTCAATCTCGTCAACTAATGAATTTTTTATATTAGAATTTAATTTTAGCATTAATGTTTCAACTTTACTTTGACAATTGAAGCATGTTTAATTAAAACATTTCTCATTTGAAATATCACAAACTAACTTTTTTATTATACTTCTGTAATCATCAATATCATTTAAATAATGTTTAACTGCACTTAACATTAAAATTGCATTTTGGTGTATTGTACACACACAGACACTATGAGTGCCATTTTTCCTGGTAGTACACATTGTTTTGGTTGAAGCTAAGCAAACTTAGAAAATCCAATATTTATTTTTGGATGTAATGTTTTAAAATTAACGAAAGCTTCTCTCAAATTATATAAAACTAACTGCTTCTGAAATTTATTGAAATACAATTGATGTCATCGATTGATAGAAGTCCTTTACAGGTTCTTTGATGGTATGAGAAACCACTTTCATTTCCTTTATATTGGGTTCTGAAGGTATTCCTTTTTTTTAGTTACTTTAGCTTGTCTCGCCATATATTGAGTGGTGTTAAACTTGCTCATTATATTTGATATTGTCCATTTATCATGAAGTAATGTTAAAATTTTTGATTTGTCATTTTGTGTAGAACTGGTAAATTTTATTTTTAATTCTTTTATTAACTTGTCTATCATATCAGATTTCATTTTAATGTCAGTTTGTAAGTCAATCGTCAAAATAAGAAATATTTATTTTTTTGTATTTGGTAGTTTTTTTCATTTTTTCCACTTTATATTTTTTGATCAAATTTTCTTTTGTTAAAAAGAAATTCGCCAATTTAAGCAATTGACGTGTTCAATATCGTAATATTGACTTCCTTATCCCTCATACTGGGTGGAGAACTTTGAATTACACCTAGCTTTCTTCTTGACATTCAATATCCTTTTTTAAAAATTTATAGAATTCAACATCTTTGCGACATGAAGAACATAAGTAATTTGGAATGTCCAATTTAGATGTTTTACATTTTTAGACTTTATTATTATTTGAAGAACACAAATTTCTGATCATTTGCTTCTTATGTTTTTAAAATGGATCACTACTTTTTTTACAGATCTTACATAAATAATACAAGGTTTAATCAATAGAAAATATTGTTTCAGTTTTTCGTTAACAATATATCTAGTTATGCTATGAGGAAATTATAAATGATTTTTTAATTAAATTTTTCATATTGGTGACTGAGTAGATATGAATGCTGCCTGGAGATTGATGCTGGATAAGCAAATTTCATTGTCACCAGTTCGAGTCCACTCTAAGGCTATTTTGTTGGGATTTGTATGTGGCTGTATCCCCTTAAAATCTCATACACATTACTTGATGTGGGTAGTAATATTATATTATGAAAAATGTTGCATCAATTTATATTGTTAGCTATAGCTTATATTAAATAAAAATATATAAAAATAGATCCATATGCTCTACCATATACATAATTTACTTAGCAATTGTTAGAAAATGTCAAAGTATATTCCAATAATAAATAATCATAAAGGGTAAAGTTGATTTTTCAACTTTTATACAAAATATGTCATTTTTGACCTGTTTTCATTTTAGAATAAATATTTTTTAAGCATTAAATATGTAAAACCCCATTACAAATGTTACATATATGGGTACTAAACTGTTTTAAAAGGAAAATATAAAAAAATTAGAGAAATCCATATATACGTGTTTTTCACTGTCGGCCATCTTGGATTTCGGCTACATAAATATATATGAAAAAAACGTTAACATTTGTTTTTGGTTTTAATTTATTTTTTGTTATTCTCTTCTTATGATATATACAAAATTTTATTGATCTATCTTGAAAAACAAAAAACTTAAATATATAGCATTAATTACATGTTTTTTAATTTTAGTACTTTTTCTTCGAATTTGATAGATAATAACTTAAAATTGATAAAAGATACAAGGCTGAAAATTTGTATTCTTATTTAGGCTATATAGCTCTAGTATTGTACAAAAAAATTTAAATATTCATGATCATCATGTCTATTTTTCAAAAAAATTTGTTGATTTCAAATGGAATGACCCTTTATTCACTGCCAAATCTTATTGTTTTTTCTCTATACAAGTAAAGAAATCTTTATACCGTAACACCATCTTGACGGATTTTCTTCGGTGATAACTTTATTATTTTCACAATACTACTGTTTTTTTTGTTTATGGTAAAACTGCTTAAATATTACAATTTTTTTAATTTTATTGTAAAAAAATTCACATAAAATTGTTTGATTAACATTTCAATGTAATTTGTTATATAAATTTTTCATTCAAAATGTATCCATCAAATTTATATTTTAAAATAATAGCTGTTAATTAATTATTGCATGAAGCTTTACATGATGAACAGGTATATGGGTGAATCTGATTAGTTGTTAAATTAATATAATAATGAAAAAATATGTTGATAGTTTAGCTAAACTTATGATTACTAACATTACTTAAACAGCAATTTACATAGTTTTTGAAAAGCTAACTTTGCAAGCAAAACCTAAGTCAGCTGAGTTCCAATTTTCAAATGTTAAATAATGCTTTAATACAAATATTAACATACTTATTGTAACCTATTGGCATGTCTTAATTTTGGGTTAATTTTATTGGAAATTATTTTTTTTAAATACCCTACTGTAGACCAGTGCATAACTTTAAGTTTTGGCAGCACTTGAGAGCAATGTACTTGAATTGCCGGCGGCAACTTACAGACGTGTCTGTCTATGGCTCTGTGCTATGTTTTTAAATATTCACAAGACGTTGTTGTAGACTTGTAGTGTTAATGAACTGTTGAAACTATATATTTAAACTAAGCAGGTAGGCCTAATCACATATTTTTTAGGATTCTTTTGTTTTTTCGGTCTATTTTGGCACACTGCAGAGTTGTTACTTCAATCAGATCAGTCGCTGTCAGGGTTTTTTTTTGTTCTTTATAAAACTTTCCACTTTATTTATTTTTTATTATATATTAGCATGCTCTATTGAGCCTGAGAATGCATTTTCTCGATTATATAAACTGTGATGAAATAAAGCTTCAATCCCGTGCGGTGACACAAATCCCAAAGTTTTATAAAAGACAAAAAAAATGAAAAGGAGACAAACATCTACCTCTTAGAAACCCAGACAACGACTCATCTAATCGAGGTAACAACTCCGTAGGGTAAAAGTAAAATATTAACAATATTTCACTAATAGGCTATCCTTTTGCTTCTCCATAAACGAGTATTTAAGCAAATTTTAGCATTATCTTGACCTACCAAAAACACCTATAAATATAAGCTTGTGTATTATTGGGTAAATGTGGTCTTAACATTGCACTTTGCGAAATTTAGCAACTTTTAAAAATGTGGGGTATTTTTTGTTTACTAGCAACGGAAATTCGACTCCAATGTGTTAAATAAGACCAATTGGCAAAATTTTACTTTAGTTCCCTAAAAAAAAGTACTAAAAGTACTGAACATGAAAAACATTAATAGTTATATAATATATATCTATATATATACATACTTATATATATATATATATATATATATTTATATGTTTCATTAAATATTAATGACCATTTGTTTCTTATTATCTTGGATTTTACATTTTCCAAATTTCTCAATTTGTTTTTTAAAGGACTGGATAAGGAATGGAGACATCTCATATATTCGTTATTCATTTTATTTTCTTTCATTCGCTACCGATTTCGGTCATGTGACCATCTTCAGGCTATAAGGTTATAAAAATATATTAAAATATTGAATTTAAAAAATATTATAAAATTACAAAATACAAAAATAAATCTGAATATATACAAAAACATACAATTTCGTTTAGTTTTTACAAATAAAATAATATGATTACGTCTGTGAAACTCTAAACGCTGTGTAATTTCTAATTTATAAATAAAAATGTTTTATAATGAAATCAACTGTATTATGAATATATACTTTTTCATTAAAATATAAATTATTACACAAAATAAATTTTTATGTTTGTTATATGTCAAAATAATGTCATTGCAATTGGACGCTTCACTACGTATAAAAAGAGTGAACACGTGTATTAAATAACTAGACTAGAAACCAAAAACTACACTGAAAACACTTGATTAACTTTCATTGGCACCATCAAATTGACTAACCTTTGCTAACAGTGCACGTTTTATGTGGTTCAATCAACGTACTACCATATTGTACCAACGATTTCCATTGGATCACAATAAAGTTGATTTGGAAAACTAGTTTTACATTTTTTGGTATCTACTCGTGATTACCTGTTTTGTTAAATTGAATCGTACTTCACCAACTTAACTTAGGCCTTGTGGGAAAATTTTTCAAGCAACTTTTTTAGTTTAGTACCAAGGAAACATAATGATCTCGGCTGCACTTTTTCTTGATTCAATCAATTTTTTTGTGATGGATTCAATCATAAAAAGCTGATTGAATAAAAAAATTAATATTTTGTTTTTAATCTTATTTTAACTATAAAACTAACTTGTTTTGTATCACTTGTGTTACATGAGACGGAGTAAGAATATTTGAATTGTGTATTACTTGTGTTATATAATAGAAACGGTTAAGGTATTAAATTTTATAATGTAATAAATAGTCTTTAAGGTTTCTCTCTTTGTGTATAATTTTTTTTTAATTTCAAGTTTTTTATGAAAAAAAAGTTGATAAATGTGATTTATTTTTATACAATTGAAAAATGAAAATGTTCATAGATTTGTTATATTAATGTTTTAATTGCATAAGAGTTTACATTTAGATAATGGGAATGCTTTACATTTAGATTATTTAGAAGTTTTAAATTTAGATGACTTAAAAGTTTTACATTTAGATTATTTAGAAGTTTTAAATTTAGATGACTTAGAAGTTTTATATTTAGATTATTTAGAAGTTGTAAATTTAGGTTATTTATAAATTTTACATTTAGATTGCTTAAAAGTTTTACATTTAGATGACTTAGAAGTTTTAAATTTAGATGACTTAGAAGTTTCACATTTAGATTATTTATAAGTTTTGAATTTAGATTATTTAGAAAATTTATATTTATATTATTTAGATGTTTTACATTTAGATGAGTTGAAAGTTTTACATTTAGATTATTTAGTAGTTTTATATTTGGATAATTTAGAAGTTTACATTTAGATTACTTACAAGTTTTGCATTTAGATGACTTAGAAGTTTTATATTCAGATGATTTAAAGGTTTTATATTTAGATTATTTAGAAGTTGTACTATTAGGTTATTTAGAAGTTTTACATTTAGATGATTCAGAAGTTCCCCATTTAAGTAATTTAGAAATTGTACATTTAGATGATTTAGAAGTTTCGTATTTGGATAATTTAGAAGTTGTAAATTTAGATGGTTTAGAACTTTCACATTTAGATAATTTATAAATTTCACATTAAATAATTTAATTTTAATGCTAGAAAAACATATATATTTTTGATAATATAAAGCAAATAAAATTTATATTAAAAATACGAGGAAGCTTATTTTTATTTAAAATGAAAAAATCATTTTTTTGTTAAAAGAGGAAGTAATATTAAAGTTTGCAATTTGTATTAGCTATTAATATAGTTTTTTTTTAAATTAAATAGTAGTCTGTGATACTCTCGTTGTCTATTGAAAGGTTTTCATTAGTTTATTTCATATATCTTAGAACCTTTTTTGATATTCATCAATTGATTATAAAAGTAATTAACTGATTTTATTAATTTAATTAGTGTAGTTAATCTAAGTAGTTTAATTAACTAATCATGGCTGATCTGTTAGTTTGTTTGATGTGTCATTGCAAGTTATTGGGAGTTCACTATTTTTGAATGCATTACACTGAAAACAATTGACTAACTTTTTAGTTTCTGAGATAGTCAAAATTTACATCATTAACATTTTAATTATACTGAAAACACTTGACTAGGTTTTATGTCTAAAATAGTCAAATTTAACATTTTCAAATTGACTAACCTTTGTTTTGTTGATTCAATCAATTTTCTTGTGATTCAATCACATTGGTAAAATTAATATGTTAAAACTTTGATGAATCACAATAAAGTTGATTGAACCAACAAAGAAGTGTGCACTGTTAACAAAGGTTAGTTAATTTGATGATGTCAATTTAGATTGACTATCTTAGTCAACATTAAAAGTTTATGGGACGAAGGAGATAGAACAAAAGGGTTCACTAGATAAGTTTATTTTTATGAATTAACAGAGACGCTACCATCGTTGGATTTACCATGTAACGAGAGAGCGACATACTTAGATAAGTATTATTGTTTATTAAAAATTGCTAAAAAGTTAATAATAATATACATATATATATATTTAGTTCCAATACATATATCACAGTAGAAATTAAGAAGTTTATTGATTGTTACTTTTGAAACTTGATGTTACTTTAATCTTGAAAGTTGAATGAAAGTTAATCTTGCAATAATAATTTTGTGTTACGTTACTTGAATGCAATTTATTAAAATTAAATATCAATTTTGTTTTATTCTTGAAATAAAATTAATATCTTAATTTACTGTTGGAACTTGTTATGCGTGCTCTTGTAGCCGCAGAGTAATTTAAATAAATATATTTTCATAAACAATTTTTAGATAATACATGCTGGAGGTTTTCCAGATATAAATTTTATTTATATTTTAATTTTGCACTAGTTTGTAGGACAATTTAATTTCACGTATGTATTAGGCAAGAAAGTGAATGTTATTGAAGTTATGATGGGAGCTGTCATTGTCTAGGAATCGCTGTGTCGAAGGTGGATTCGACACACAGCTACATGACATGTTACATCTGGCAACGAATTTGTCCAACGCATAAAGTAACACATAAAGTAACATATAAAGTAACATATAAAGTAACATATAAAGTAGCACATAAAGTAACACATAAAGTAACACATATAGTAACACATAAAGTAACATTTAAAGTAACATTTAAAGTAACACATAAAGTAACACATATAGTAACACATAAAAAACACCTAAAGTAACACATAAAGTAACACATAAAGTAACATATAAAGTAACACATAAAGTAACATATAAAGTAACACATAAAGTTACACCTAAAGTGACACATAAAGTGACACATAACGTAACACATAAAGTAACACAAAGTAACACATAAAGTAACACATAACGTAACACATAACGTAACACATAAAGTAACACATAAAGTAACATATAAAGTAACACATAAAGTAACACATATAGTAACACATAAAGTAACACATAAAGTAACACATAAAGTAACACATAAAGTAACATACAAAGTAACACATAAAGTAACACATAACGTAGAACATAAAGTACCACATAAAGTACCACATAAAGTACCACATAAAGTAACACATAACACATAAACATATAACACATAAAGTAACATATACATATGAAATCATAAATTGAAAAATAAAGTAATTGAGGTATAATTCATAATACTCATTAACTTAATTCTACTGAAAATAATATACCTATCTTAATTCTAAAGAAAAACTTGTACCCAAATACTAAAAATAATATATATAACTTTATTTGCAAATAAAACATCAAACAGCTTGGCATTTGTGTCTGTGTGGAAGATGGCAGTTGTGACAAGCTTCGCAGTCCTCAAC
The DNA here is from genome assembly GCA_031471125.1 of Archaeomysis grebnitzkii. Classification (NCBI taxonomy): domain Eukaryota; kingdom Metazoa; phylum Arthropoda; class Malacostraca; order Mysida; family Mysidae; genus Archaeomysis; species Archaeomysis grebnitzkii. The sequence continues at coordinate 1,600 of JARUHE010337943.1, read as the reverse complement.
GTTTTCCAATTTCCCAGGGTCACCTGATGAGGTGACGAGAAACAGTTGTATTTTATTTTGAAAAAATAAATAAAGTTCCCTTTTGGGATATTGAAGCAAATGAAATAATTCTAGAAGTGTTTTTCGTTTCCCTGTTTAATTACATATAATATTGTATCAACTGCCAAGTCATGAACATTCTTTGTACAGTATGTTATCTATCACCTACTTATTTTAGGTTTCAATGTAGCCAGTTCATTGAAAACAGAACCATGGGTGACTTATCTAGTGCTTAGAAATAGTGATAAACTAAAATTATATATGAATGAACATTTAACAATGGCGGATATGTGTGCATATCGGTAATACAAAATAAACATAATAATGGAAATTAATAATAATATATATTAAGAATAATAGAAATTAAGGTGAATCTTTCTAACACCAACGCGATTTTGCATTTTTTCAATAAAGTACTTTTAAGCAAAAATAGCATAAATTAAAGTTGTAAAATAATGAAATATGTCCATTAAGCAACACATTGTTGAAATAGATACAATATTAAAGTAATTACAAAGATACATATATTGCAAACCATACGTCCAGTTACTGTTAAATGCATACAGATTGTGACGTCACGCCCGGATGACGTCATGTTTTAAAACAAATTTGCTCCTCAAATAGTGTTTCTTGGCCCCCCAAAACCATCTGAGGAGCAAAGTAAGGTGGGTCACGATAATGCTAAAATTGACTTAAATGCTGGTTTATGTAGCCTAAGTCCTATTTCAAATTATGACGACACTACATAAGTAGTCGTACACTCGCGTTGGTGTTGGTAAGTTTTACCGAAATGAATTATAAAAGAAGTAATAATAATATAAATAATATTAAGCACATAATAGTTAATATTACTTGTTGCATAGAATAATTATTGAAAGAGCATTATTATTTACAAATCATTCAATACAAACGCGGTTTAATAGCAAACGTATTACTATATTTTTGGTGCTATAGCAAACATATTACCGTATTTATGGTACGACAGCATACATATTACCATACTTATAGTAAGATAGCAAAACGATTACAAAATTTATGCTACAATAACAAAAGTATAACCGTATAGTTATGGTGTGATAGCAAAATTAATATTGTATTTATGGTACGATAGTAAAAGATTATCATATACATGATGCAATAGTAAAGGTATTATTGTATTTTTGGTACGATAGCAAAAGTATAACCGTATTTATGGCGTGATAACAAAAGTTTTACTGTATTTATGGTATTATAGTAAAAGTACTACCGTATTCATGGTACAATAGCAAAATATTACTTTTGGTATGATAGCAAAAGTATAAACGTATTTATGGCGTGATAACAAACGTTTTACTGTATTTATGGTATTATAGTAAAAGTATTACCATATTCATGGTACAATAGCAAAATATTACTTTTGGTATGATAGCAAAAGTATAAACGTATTTATGGCGTGATAACAAACGTTTTACTGTATTTATGGTATTATAGTAAAAGTATTACCATATTCATGGTACAATAGCAAAATATTACTTTTGGTATGATAGCAAAAGTATAAACGTATTTATGGCGTGATAACAAA
>JARUHE010337932.1:0-10598 GCA_031471125.1 Archaeomysis grebnitzkii | reverse complement strand
ATATATTTGATAGTTTCTTTTTTATTTATTTAGAGGTTAAATGAAATATATTTGATAGTTTCTTTTTTATTTATTTAGAGGTTAAATGGAATATATTTGATAGTTTCTTGTAAGCTTTTATTTATTTATTTTTATTTATTTAGAGGTTAAATGGAATATATTTGATAGTTTTTTGTAAGCTTTCATTAAAATCTTCAAACGTTTTACAGAGAAACTTTTCCACATCATCAGCAGTTCATAGTAATAATGAAATTTTTGGTTGATCAAACCCAAACGCCAAATGCTAAAGTAAAAATTGCGACTCTCACTTACCTTAAGTGCTTGGCAGACGTCATGAACAGAGATGTTCTTCTGGCATCTTCGGACACTCCTGTAGCCTTGGCGAAGATCCTTACGTGGACGGCCGACCAGAAGTCGGTGGAGATCAGGAGGGCAGCATCTGCCGCCCTCATCTCCATGTACACCTACAACATCCCCGAGTTCACCAATCTGCTGCAACAGCTGCCTTCTGCCTGTCAAAACACTGCTTCACAAATAATCCAAAATCATCGGCAAAGACAGACGAGCCTCGATGCCTCGCCCTCCTCCCTGCCCACCCGCACCCCCCCAAGTCTGGGAGGGACCCCCGTGCTGCAGTCTCCAAACACCTCGCTGCCTCGATCTCACAAGCCCTCTCGACACAACACCGTCAGTTTGGACGACACGGAAAATCTCAACCCTGAAGAAGTGTACAGGTGAGGGAAGATAATTTACTTAGGCTTAATGGTTTCATATTTTATCTAACAAATAATTGAAAATCGTGTTCTCAAAAACTTCATTATCTTTTAAAATTTCAGGAGTTTGAAACGCACAACCGATGAAATCCGAAATTATAGTTTTGATCTGGACATAACGAGTAGTCGAAGAGATAGTCTCGAAAAATATAGAGATTCTACATCTCAGGTAAATATTGTAAATGTTATTTTGAAATATAAAATAACCTTGTCAAAAAAAATTCCGTTTGTAATAGACCTAAAAATATTAAGGAAAGAGTGTTAAGCAAAACTACAGTAGAGTATTATTTCTGATAGTGGTGGCAGTGTTGGACTTTGACTAAATATATAATAAATATAATCTAAAAATTTAGTTGATTATTTTCTTTATGTTGTTTTCATCAAATGTGCATATTGAACCTTTACATGGGGCAAGTTATTAGACAGATTTAAATCTATAGTTTTTAAATTGAATTTGTCTTTATTTTGTTACTTTTGATCTATATTGCTAATTTTGTTTTTTATTTATGCACCAATGAATTAACAATTAATAATATTGAAAGTAATTTCTTTACTAAGTTATAGTTCCCACATTTTAACGCTCTTTTTTATTGACATTTATGCTGTGGGGACATTAAAAATATTTCCCTGTTTCTTATGTAATATCACTAAATGGTCACTAGACAGCTGAACAACTAGGTCCGTGGATTATTAGTTAGAAAAATTGTTGCTATATAATTTGTGTGATAAGTAACCTTAGTATAAATTAGTTTCTCAAAATTGTATTTTCCTCTTAAAAAACAGTACATTTGTCAACTGGAATTTCATTTGATTTTTCTTTTGATGATTGTTTTACAAAACCGTTAAAATTTTTATTACTTCATTAACAATTCTATTTTGTGTTTAGCTCAACAAAAGCTCTATGAAAATTGCAATAAAACAAATCCATTTTTACATTCATAGCAGAAGCTATCAGCTTTTTCAACAAAAAATAAATTATTTTTCTCAGTTACACAAACTTTTGACAAAGTTCATTTATTCAATAGTGACTGATGTTGGTAAAAATGTGCCAAAAAGCCACCAAGTCGTTATCCTTTTATGTTTGCAACTGGTTTAGCACCTGTGTATTCAATTTTATTTATTTCACTTGTATTTAAATATTTGCAATATTATTTATTAAGCTGCATTAGAAAAACCAGCTTCTATAAATGACCTCTGATTGTGGGGGTTGTTTTTGGGACGGTGGATTATTTGTGGACTCTCCCGAAGCTTTGCCATTTTAAAAAAAAAGTTACAGAAAAGTTTGTTTAAATGAAAATAAAGAACATAACATTCTACATTGGTGTCACTCAGGATTTTTTTTTGGTGAAATCAGTATTGACCTATTGATGCATACATTTTATAAGAAAGTTAAAATTCATGGTGAACTGAGATTTGTATATGAAGATTTAGAGAAAAGTGTATTTAAAACGAATGAAAGAACAGGAAAATTTTTTGCCAAAGATTGATTTTTTTTTAAATAATGGACATTTTAAGAGTTTTTAGACTAAGCCAGTTTATCATCAAATTCATGGTTAATCAATTTTTTGAAGGTTCAGAGATGAATTTGTCGGGAAAAATGAAAGAAAAGTGTTGATATATTAATATATATATATTTATTTAAAAGTTACATGATCTTAGAAACTTTTTTAACATTCAAACATAACTTCTAGTGTAGCATTTACTCATGCTTGTTTATGTATTTCATTTGTATTTAAATGTTTACATTATTTATTTCATTTGTATTTAAATGTTTACAATCTTATTTATTTCACTTATATTTAAATGTTTACAACCTTATTTTTTATTTTTGTACTTTTATCTGAACATTTACAACCTTATTTATTTATTTATTTCGCTTGTATTTAAATGTTTACAACCTTATTTGTTTATTTCATTTGTATTTACATCCTTATTTATTTAACTTGTATTTAAATGCTTACAACCTTATTTATTTATTTAACTTGTATTTAAAAGTTACAACCTTATTTTTTTTTTTACTTGTATCTGAACATTTACAACCTTATTTATTTATTTCGCTTGTATTTAAATGTTTACAACCTTATTTATTACACTTGTAGTTAAATTTTTACAACCTTGGAAAAGTGAATCACTATAATAGTTCCCAATACATGTTTCATAGATTTAATTTTAAATTATTTTCAGTACATGATTATACATTAGTTAAATTATTTAAATTAGAATCGATCTTAGAGCTTTATTTACCTTTATTTAAAAAAGTAGTGAGTTAGCATTTAATAAGTGTTGACTGATTGAAGGGCACTATATTCGAACTTAATAAGCGTTCACTGGTCGAAGGGCACTAAATTCGCACTTAATAAGTGTTCACTGGTTGAAGGGCACTATATAAGTTTGATAAATTATTGTTATAACTAATTTTGAAATCCAACTTTGGCTTATTCAAACTTATTACATTTTATTTCAAGTTTTTATGAATACAATAATATTTTCTGTATGACTTGTACTTTATAAATTTTAGTTTTTTCCAGTAGTTTGCTTAACTATAATACATCAACTGAACTCTATTAAAAAAAACTGTCGGAAGTAGTTTACATTGAATAAATGGAAATAGTTATTTGTTATAAAAATGTTGATTATTTGAAGCATGTGCAATTGTCTGTGGTTCTGCATGTCTGTCATATTTCTAAGGATATGTTCATTCTTTACTTTGCTACAGCTATGGGAATTGCTTGCATTTAAACAGGATTCTGGGATTAGCCAATTATCAACGGGTGCTCCTGACTTGCACAACATTGATGCCACCGATGATAAAACCATCGAAGAAACCAACGGCATCCTCTCCGGAAGATCTTCCAGCGTCTCGTCTCCAACACACCATCAGTTCCTGTCGGACACGAATGATTTTAATGATGAAATGAGCGCAGGTAATTTGTTGCAACTTTTATTGTTGGGTAATTAATTTATAATCTAAAAAATTTGTTGAACCGATTTTGAGCTTGAATGTTTCCTACTTTTTTGATTTCATAATCAATACATAAAATTTTCACAATAATGAACAGAAAAAATGTATCAATTTCTTGATATCTTGATATGCAATGGGATGATCAATCCCAAAAATTAGTACTCAACAAGAGTGGATTATATATTTTGGATTTTGTAATCATTGGCAGTGTTTTTCACATAAATATGAAATTAAAGATAGAAAGTCTTGCTTCGGGTTTGGATAGTAAAAAAGTGACCAAGAACCTCTGCATTCATACAATCACATTGACATAGCTCAAGCCTCTATGGTAGTGTGCAAAAACATTCAACATTTTATTTTGTCTTCAAAAACCAAAAAGTGTTGGACTTTCTTCAATAAAAACTGAACAAATGCTAAAAATTGATGTCCTCTTTGAAACAAAAAATAGAAGACATAAACATTGTAAAAGCAAATGTAATCGTAGGCACAGTAATGAAAGTTTTTATTTTCTGTTTCAGGAGATCGTCCAGATAATGATGCCGAGTTAATGGCAACGGTAGTGAAAGAACTCGGATGCAAAGAGGAAAGATGCGAGGATAGACGAGCTGCCTTAACGTCTTTGATAAAATTGGCTCGTACTGGTTCAACATTAGTCTGGAATGACAACTTCAGAGGAGTTTTACGACTCTTGCTAGCATGTCTAGGGTCGGAGGATTGGAACCAACGATCGCTGGTCCTATCCGTTATAACAGAAATGATGCGCAGATGTCCTCTCGTTCAACATTTCTTGAATTTCTCCGAACTTATCATTCTACGAGTTTTGAAAGCCCACGGCGATAAGGAAAGGGACGTTCAAAGGGCAGCTCTTGTAAGTATTTGAAAGTTTTTTTTATGGTATCCATCCTATGAATGTTGTCCTTTCTAATAATAATAATAATAATGAAAATAATAAATCAAAATGAGTGTACGAGTTTCTTGTGTTGTTTGTATTTTTGGTATGATGTTTATTCTGGTGTGGTAAATTATTGTTGTGTATTGGTGTCAAGTGTAATTTGTAGTGAATTTTATTATTATATTTATAGTTTTTATGAGAGGTGAAGGTAAATGTTTAAGTTTTTTTTTACTTTATAACTTTTTCTTGAATAATAACGGCTTAAAAATTAAACAAGTTTCTGTAGATTGTTTATAAATACAATTAATCTGTCATCAATATTTTTGTCTTTTACTGAAACAAAATTTTTTTAATTGAGATTCTTGTTACAGATCTGTGCTGGAACTATTGCGGAGATCCTACCACCAGACCTTGTGATTCGCATTTTGAAGCCCCTGATTCAGATGGGCGAATATCCAGTGAATCAAGCGGCAATCAAAATGATGAACAAGCTAGTGGAGGCGCATCCTCCACCTGTGGTTGCCGCTCTCCTTTCAGATGCCATGCCGGGTCTAGTCAAGGTGAGCATCTCTGTGCCTTCGTTTAAGCTTTCATTTCCTTGGTGGACCAAAGTTACGTCTAATATATTTCCTACGTTCTTCATACCTGCACTGGATTCACATAATTTTCTAGTCTTTTTCAATTATATTCATGATTAGAGTATCCATCCTACGGATACTTTATTACAATTGACATGCGTGGGTCAGCCCGTCGTCGTCCAATCTCGCGTTCACAATCTAGGTGAAGGCAAATGTTATTTTTCATTTTTGATTTCACAGTTTTTTTTATTGAACAAAGCTTATAAATAATGAGCTGAATGATAACTTTTCTTAAATAAAAAGAATTCTATATATTATATTTTTTTTCTTTTGAATTTACAATTTTTTTTAAATAATAACTGCTTGAAAAATAAACAAGTTTTCATATATTTTTAAGCTGTGACAAACAGCTTCTATAAACTACTGTTGATTGTTGGGGCGGAGGCTGATTTTTTCAGCACTTACATTTTTTTTTACAAAAATACTTTTTCCTAAATTTGTCCTAAAAATGGTGATTTTAATGAATTCGAAAACTATTTTGCTATTTTCATAAGAGGTGAAGATAGATGTTGAAGTTTTATTTAACAGTTTTTTTATAAGTTCAATTAATCTGTCCTCTAAGTTTTTGTCTTTTACTGAAACCATTTGTTATCTCTGGTTGATGGATGTCCTATTATATCCAAAAAAAATTATATTCTTTTCAATGTATTAACCCTAAAGCTATATTTAAAGAGTTTAAACCTATCACTTTTATGGAGCCTTTCCCTAACCAACAGTAATCATTTTTCACATCTAAGCCCAGAATAATAGATTATAATTTTCAACACCAATCAGGTCCCCTCGAAGTCTTCATTTTTCCAATGAGCCAATGCTTTAGGCTTCCATGTTGTCCACTCCAATAGTAACTCCAATGGAGAATGTGGCAAATATAGTTCCAATAGTAACTCCTATGGAGAATGTGGCAAATATAGTTCTAATAGTAACTCCTATGGAGAATGTGGCAAATATAGTTCCAATAGTAACTCCTATGGAGAATGTGGCAAATATAGCTCTAAAGCATTGCCCTGCCAATGAGTGTAATTTCAACATCTTTAGTCTCACTTCGTAAGGTTGATGTGATCATTCTTTCTTTGACTTATTAGCTCTTCTCTATTTTGATCTCAACCATCTGGGTGCAGCGCTGGGCATTGGCCCGTTTATTTATATAATCAATCAATCAATCTATTTTGATCTCATGTTCGGCTGGGACAGCAATAGCATCAACTAAAGAACAATGGTCATGGGTGGCTGTCGAATAATGTTTGTTATTCTTTCTGTGTCAGGCCACACCTTTTTTTCTATTGTATGGGAAATGTTAAAAACTGCAGAAATACAGATTAAAGACCTACACATCGCTCAAAATGTTGGGCCAACCAATGTAAGGAAGTAGATCATGGCTAATAATTTTAGTATAGTTTTAAGTTTCTCTTTCATTAGTCTTTTCTGCCTTCTGGTCACTCCAATAGATATTTCCTGAACTAAATCTAATTTAGAACTCAAATTTTCAGGCCTATAGTAATGAAGAATCATGCGTGAGGAAAGCTGCTGTGTTTTGCATGGTTGCTCTGCACAATGCCGTAGGAGAGGAATTGATGAAGCCACACTTAGGGAGCTTGACGGGATCAAAAATGAAGCTCCTTAATTTGTATATAAAACGAGCTGAAGCACAGCATTCGGGCACATCTTCACCCAAATCTGAACCTCAGGTGTAAAAATAGAAAATAAATAAATATAAATGCAATCTAGTTTGAACATTTAATTTCATTGAATTATTCGACTCACTTTCCATAGAATCATAAAGAAAGAAGTTTAGCTGACTATGCACAGCCCTAACAAATTTAGACAAGTCTGACTGACATTTATACAATTGAAAATACTGTAAAATGGAGAAATTTTGTGAATTGAAAATCTTCGAATGAGTTAATTAGGTAAAGTGAATAGTCATGAATGTTCAAACTTGAATATATATATTACATATGCATCTATTTGTACAGAATCCAAGTTGTTGCTTAAATGATTTAGCTTTATTATATTTAAATTATATAATCTATCGACAATTAAACTTTTTATTTCAAATAACAAATCTCTTCAATATGAAAAATAGCTTTGCTTCTGTATGACCTCTTTTCAAAAAATAAACTTTCTATTTCTGAACCTTGTGAAAAAATAGTAAATATCTATGTGAAGTGTTTGGGAAATAAAATATTTTATATTTTATTTCAAAGTAACTATCAGAAATTTTTATCAAAAATAACAACTTAAAGTATTAAGTTAAAAAGAATAATTTTGGTGAATGTTAGATTTAATATTTTAAGTGGATTAAAATTTGCTAAACACATAATTTATTATCTTCAATGACGGATTTCATTCAATAAATGTATGTTTTTTTAAATTTTATGAAATATTTCCCTGACTAATCATGCTTACTTGAAGATAAGTTTTATCTTGCCAAGAAACAAATTTTGAGGATTTCTTTGATAAATTAAAGTTGTTTATTACGACACAAAACCTTATTTGATGCATTCTAGAAACTTGTATTCATTGCCAGGAGTATTTTTATGAATTTTGAACAACTAATGTTCCACTTCATGTGAGATTGTAATCCATCAACCAAGTTATTTAATTTATTGCCTCGAATTGTTTTTTCAAATACATTACACAATTGTTTTGCAATAACAAAACGTGTTGGATAAAATTTATAAACTTTTTCATTACAAATTGAAAACCACAATTCCCAATATTAAATTTTGCTTTCCATATCTAGAGTTTCAAAGTTTTTAGTTGTGTAGATATGTTCAATTATAACATTTAAATATTTTATCTAATCTAAATTCAATAAAATAGTCCTCTAAAAGAAATTTGATAAAATTAAGTAGAAAGGTAATAATGTCAAAAATGTTTCTAGAATGGTTAAGAATTATTGTTATACAACGAACGTTTACTTATCAGTGAGTTAAAATCGCCAATGTTCTTCAGTCCTAAATTTCACTTTTTGTTTAATAAAAAGTGTGATAATGTCTATTTGCAGAAAACCAAACAGTTTGATGTCTTCAACAATGATGTAATGACCTTTTCAACTAATCATTTATATTTAAACTGTCCAAAAATAGCAAAAAAATTTTTTAAAAACAATGGTTCTGAAAAAACAAAGTTTGAAAAGTCTCGAATAGTTTGTTGAGAGATGTTAAACGTTTGGTTTCTTGTTATTGTTGACATGAAATTATTTTTCATTTTTTGTTCTATTGCATAGTGGTTTTTTTCTTCAATTAGTCTTGTAGCACTTGATGAACAAATGGTGAACTATTTAGTGACGTTTCACTGTCTGAAGAATGCTTCAAACAGTCGAAGGACAGCCCAGACCTCCATTTCTGATCGGCATTCTTTAGAAGATTACTTCCAACATTTTCCTCATTTTTTGTTTGTTAATAATTGCACAAAATTTTCCTGATTGATCTTTATATTTGATCTGCTCACGCAGATATCATTTTATTGTCATTTCAATTTCTTAGATGTTGATCCAAGTTTTGTTGGAGAAAGTTACAATACTTATGCCTGCCTGCTCAGAAGGTTGTGTGGAAGTTTTATTTACAGAATTTCGGTGCTTTATTCACCAAAAACTTGAATTAGGAAATGAAATTTAAATTTAAAAAAATAATTGTTTTATTATTAATGTAAATAAGTTTCTCACCTGCCACTTTTCATTAATTTTGTTCTGTTCAGGTTCTCTTCACATAGCTGTACATAGTTTTTCATGTGCCAATATTTTTGTGATAATTTATCAAAATAAAAAGGACTAATTATTTGAGGTTTTAAAGCTGGGTGAACATTATTTCTTATGAATTGTCATTGTATTTAATGCAGTTGAACAGTGCAATAAATCGCGATAAAGGGAAGTTATATCAGCATAAAGTGACCTTATAGTCATGCATTTAGGGAAGTGATATTCAAACTAAGAATAATTTAGTTATCTTGATTATGGAAGTAAGATGTTGTTCACTTTATATTTTTCATAATTTCATATGTAATAAAAAATTGACAGTCACATTCAATGACTAAATCCTTGTGTGTAATGGTGTATATATTGTGTTAAATATAGGTGCTATGGTCTGGGCTGTTCTCGTATAATACTAATCAATTTTCTACCCAGACGGCACATCGGTTCACCTATTAAAATCTCATTATACAAATTGTTTGAATTTCCTTCATTTTGACTTACCCTTTTTCTCCATGAATATTTTGTGTAGACGAATAACCTATGATCTTACATATGCAGCTCTATATGTACTATAGCAAACTGTGCTGTTTGTGTTTATGAAAAATAATAATTTGAAAAGTTTAATCACTGGCTCTTTCTTCTCAATTGTAGATGTGCTGAGTACCTCCAGGGTGTAGTGGTGGAAATCTATTTATAATTTAATTCGTTCTTCACATGCACCATGAGAAATTATGTATACATAACAGGGTTGAATGAAATCTCTTTGTATAGTAATAAGGTGACTGAATGCGAATCCATTTTGAATAATTAAGTAAGGAAATGCACTCTTGATCCCTCGAGATGCAACATTAGATTGACAAAAATGATCTGGTGGCTCTCCATTTATCATTATGTTGGTGAAGACGACCATATTTACACAGAGGAGTCCAAATCATCCAACAGTGAAGGGTGTGCCCACCTCGTAACTTAAGCTGTTCTTGAGACTGGCAGCCCAGTTTTACATTTTTTGGTAATTACAAGCCTTGAAGTATGAGCATTTTTATTTGCCGAGGCATGTCTGTATGGACAGTGCAATAAATTCTGCTAGTGAACATGCAATTATCAGATGGACAAACTTGGGGTTGTTAATAAGTTGTATTTGTTCAGGGGGTCGTCTGAGTTTTTTTAATGTTGGGCTAACAAAGAGGTGAACTGAGACCATGGTCATATATCTTATGACGTCTATGCTTGCATTAATTGATATCATTGGTCAGTGTTGCCATTCTCCGTCACTGTTGGGATTTGTCCTTAAAAATGAAAAGGTGAAATAAATTTTTGATAAAAAATTAAAAGATTGTACTTTATATAAATGTCATTGCACGACCTTATATATCTAATAGTTCAAAGCCGCATTGCTTGAATATTTGTTTTTTTCGGAAATATTTATTAAATATTTTAGGTTTTCTTTGGTCAGACGTTCTGTTTTGCAAAACATACTTGTTTTCGATGTCATTTGGTCAAGTGTACATAGCGAAGCTCTACACAGGAATAGCTATTCTGGAATAAAACCTTCCTCTTTGGGATGGACACTTCACTTCCCCCTATCCGTATGGATGACGGAACAGTCACCTATGACCCTTCTATTATGTCTGAGGTTTTC
>JARUHE010337921.1:0-10598 GCA_031471125.1 Archaeomysis grebnitzkii | reverse complement strand
TCACTAGGAAAATGAAAAAGGTGATAGAACTAACGTTTCGTCTTTTCAGTAGACATGATCACAGTTGAACTGTGATCATGTCTATTGAAAAGACGAAACGTTAGTTCTATCACCTTTTCATTTTCCTAGTGAGTAAAATTTATATTTATTATCGAAAACTCTCTTCGTACTTTTATATATATATATATATATGTATATACTGCATATATATATGTAAGAAATCAACATATTATTGGCTTTTTAAAGTTAAATACTTTAAGTCGCTTGATTTTTAGTTCATACGGTTTGGACAATAACTTATTAATCATTTTTATTCTTTATTCGACATGTTTGTAATTACTAAATCTATTTATATTGCATGCAACAATTTAGTCTGAATAGCTTTCTCCGTGCATAATTACAAGACATTTTCATGTTTTGATTTTTTGATTTATGATTTTGACTAATTTGAAAGTTTATTAAATAGCAAACACAGTTGCTCGACATCATAAGACTTAAGACAAGTGAATTAAATTTACAACGCACAACAAATATTTCGAGAAGGTAAATTCGTTAAAAATGTTGTTAATTTTATGTTGGAAAATAAACGGAATTAAACGTTCCCTGAAGCTGTGAATTTGCTGTAACTTTTACATCTCCTGCCACAACTCCTGAGACTATTTTACCTTATGAAAAAATTATGATGAATACAAACTTGTCTCCCTATTCTATTGACAACGACTATGTTTTTTGTCCATGTAAGCACACTGAGAAAATCTATATGGCTGTCAAGTTTTATAGATACAATATTTCCGAAACATACATATAACCTTATATAAAATGAAGTTGCAATATATAAAATAAAACAATGTTTGAAATGAATGTTGAAAAACAAATTAAACAGGAAATACTTGTCTTTCATAAAGGATACTCAAAGCTGAACGAGGGTTAAGAACTGTTGTACTTGACAATTAATTTTTACGTATTTTCATTTTCTGTTTTTGTTTAAACAAAAAATAATTCTTTCAACAAATGTATTACATGTTATAAGAGGGTTGAAAAAAATCATTATTATTACTAGCCAGAGTCGTTTTAAAGTATAAACAAACAATTTTAGAAGAAAGCTAAATATTAAAAAAAAACGTAAATAAACATTCGTTTTAAACTTTTTTCAACCCATCACTTAACTCAATGAAGCTTACAAGTTTTTAAGCTGAACACAAATAAATAAAAAACTTAAGTCATTGAAAAAGAAACTATTTTAACGGAAAAATCTGAACTGAAATAAGTGAAATAAAAATACTTTCTTCTTCGTTTTTTTACATTTATTTAATATGAACTTCTGCCACCTTGATGTTTGTGAACAAAATGACCAACGCAATCGTCACTGCGTGAAATGTAGTGGTCTAAAACAAGAATGAAAATTCACTTCAAAATGAACTTTATTTGACACCTTATAGGCGCAAATTTTAAATGAATAATATACTCCACCCCACAACCGTTCAAGGCTCGCTCCTTAAACAACATGTAGTTCAAGGAGAAACCTTTATGAGAACAGAAATTAAAAATGTATTTAACTTTTTGCCCTCGAAAGATGGCGGTGGAAGAGCGGGAAGTCGTGTTCGCCAATCAACGTAATAGTATCATGATTGGCTGAAGGCGTCGTCGATTGAGAGATTGCATCGTCGCGATTTCCATCTGTTAAATCGAAAATATAAACTTCGGCAAATATTCAAGAATTTATTTATTCCACTACAAATGTTTATAACGTTCACGAATATCTAATGTAGAGTAGTGTTCAAGAATTTGTAATGTATAGAGTATCGTTCAAGAATTTATAAGGTAGGGTAAATTGCAGAAAGGCGTCCACCAGCGAAATGCGTCCACATATCATTCAAACACATGCATATTATAATATATTAGGTTTCAGTTGTTCACATTACCTGTAGCTTATCACAAAGCATGCGTAAATTCTAACGATGTACTGTTTGAAAGTTTTAACAAATTTAAAAAAAGCTATTATAATTTTTGATAGGTGGACGCATTTCGCCTGATGGACATATTTCCGCGACATAACCTAGAGCACATTTAAGAATTTATAATGTAGAGTATCGTTCAAGAGTATATTGTAGAGCAGAGGTTCTCAAACTTTTGATGCTCTGGATCCCTAGAGGAGGTCAAAAATTGTTTGTTGAGCACCCACAATAAATTTATAAGGAATTAGGAAAACAATAACATTAGCACACCAATTTAGGTTCTCGAATAATTAAATTGTTATTTATAAAGAATTATTAGAAAAATAACATTAACGCTTACCAAATTAGGTTCTGGAGTAACTAAGTTTGGTATTTATTTAATGATTGGGTTGAATCTGTTGTTTTGTACTAAAAAAAAGTTTCAAATTCGAGTTTAATTGAATGTAGCTTACAAAATTGTCTGCATACAGCCAGTTTCTGTATTTAGTTTTCGATATTGCGTACATTTAAAATGATTTTTTACACAGATAGGTAGTCTGAAATATCAATAAAACCTTTAGAACTTGAAACGAATTTTCTAGACATTCTTCGCTCAAGACAGTCAACAAATTTATTAGTTCATTTTCCTTAAATCTTATTTTCAATCCAAAGTTTGCTGAAACATCAATCAGCTGTTTTTCTTTTAAATACATGGATTGCATGTCAGGTGAATCAAGAAATTTGTTCTGTATCCATAGGAGGATAACAGTGTCTGAAATAAAATACTGCCCCACTAATTTGGTTAAAATAGTTATATGCTGAGAGATAAAAACTTGTATAATCTCCAGCAAAACAAGCTCGTTGGAAACAAGATATTCACATACATTTCCAAAGCATTCATATTTATCATCATGAATGCATTCTTTCCACAGATTTATTTTCTGCTGGAGTGCAAGACCCTTCCCCAGAGCCTTGAAATATGTAACCATGTTACCTTGTAATGAAATATTTGTTTCATTTAAGAGGGCAAAAATATCTTAAATAGATGCCAATCTTTAAATGAAAGCTTCATCTTTTGATTTATTAGCTAAGTTGTGCTTCTGATTAGATAAAATGCTGCAAACTTCTTCATGCAAGGTTTTAAACAGCCCTGCTGCCATATCTCACCACCACCATTGCGAGGTTTTATTAGTGCCATTATTGCTTTCTTGTGATAGTTACAAAATTGGCCGGTTTAATATTTTAATTGTCTATTGTAATATTTTTTGTTTATTAAAATATTGTTAAGCAAACAATTGCTCGCGGAGCCCTGGGGTTCCGTAAGGAATACATTGTGAACCCCTGATGTAGAGTGTTATTCAAGAATATATAATGTGGAGTATCGTTCAAGAATGTCTACTGTAGATCAGTGGTTCCAACCCTGTTCTCATAATTACCCACTTTTCATATATGACCCTCTCAATTCCTATCCCGTGGCGCCAGTCACTGTCTGTAGTCATATATTTAGGTTTGCTATAAAAATGTCGGTGATGCCTGTCATTTTGTTTTTTACAGCAGCTCATAGATAAGTAAAAAATATAAACTAAACAGGATAAAAAAGTATAACCAAAATCAATTTTATCATTTTTGTATAATATGTTTAATAATTCTAAGCCAAATACTTTAATACAGAAACGTAAATAACAAGACCTTTACTTGAAACATAACCTTCTCTTTGCCCAGAAAAAACCTTAATATGCAAGGAGTTTTCCTTCAAACTCCAATTAAACTTAATGTGATGGTTGATGTTGAAGACACTAACCAGCATTTTATTCTTGGCTTTGTTTGATGTTTCACATCAAGTCTGTTGCAATATTTGATTCAATATACAAAAGCTGAGAGAATGCAGCTACACATGAATATGTTGATGCCAAAGGTAACAAATGGAGGGAAGCTAAAATACATACAGTTGGGTGTGATTTTGCAATTGGTGACCAAAATACGGTGAGCGATTTGGTTTTTAATTTAATATTGGCTCCTGTATCTTTCTGAAGTGTCCGTAGTTTAGACTGGCCATCATCATTGTCGCCAGGTATACATGACATTAGAGCAGTGGACAGGTTTGGCTTTGAATGTCAGGGAAGTATCTTTTGAGTTCCTCCACTAAGGCTTCAAGATGTTGTGACCTTATCACACTCCTCTGCAATATCAGACACTCCTTCTAGCATTGCCAAGTTTCCCATTCCTATATTATTTCTCCATCTTACGAATAAAAGCTTTGATCTTGTCCACAAAATCTATTATCAACGTTCTTTTCCCTTTGAACTCCAGGTTGTGTCTGTTCAATTGTTTAAATATGCTAACAAGGTAGGCTAGTTGTATTTCGAAGCCATCTGAAAAACATTATGACAGCAAATCTTTCCTGCTCTGTACTTCATGCAAGAGTGTTGTTTTTTCTTTGAGCTCAAATTCATTTTGAACTAACTTTCCTTTTATACCTAGGACACTGCTGTATGAAATAAGAGGATTTCTAGAAAAGGCGTGCGTTGAGAGCACTACATTTTGAAAATTAAGTTTTCTTCATAATGACGTTCAGAGTTTTCCGTAACTCTAAGGGTAGGGTTTTTGAGGCAAGAGCTTGCCTATGGATCATGTAGTGGAAAAGAATACAATTTAGAAATTGTGTACAACTTTGAAACAAAGTCTTACTTTGAACCTAACATGGCTGGAGCCCCGTATGTGCATATCCCACATAAATTGCCCCAGTCAAGCCTATTTACTTCAAAGAATTCTGAAAGTTTCTGCATACATATTTACCTTAATTAAATTGATTATTAAAAATGATTATAAGCTTGGAAAACATATATAACATATAATTTTGGCACAAGAAACATTTAAACACATTTAAAAAGTAATTTTAAATTTGACATGAGGCTGTCGGGATTATAAAAGACCAGTTACATTATAGGTCACAACCGACACCCACTTTTTTTAGAATAAACAAGATTTAAAAAATGTATACTTTTAACAAAATGATTCCTTATGTATTTACAAATCTAATAATATTAAAGATACCGGGGTTTAATGTATTTGTTCACAATAATCATGTTATAAACCACGTACCATATTATTAAAACCAATAGGAAATCGTGCCAAACGTTTAAAAACGCAACCCGCGATTTAAAAATATATAAATAACATATTTGTTTATTTATCTTTATCGCAAAACGTAGCATTGTGATTGTGATTGAGGAATACGCTAGATGAGACGAATGATTTATTACTAAGTGATTATTTCTAAAATTAGGCCTTATTTTTGTATTTAATATTGGGAATAGCATAAGTGTTGATATTCAACTAGTTCATTATACATGAAATTACCCCACATTAGTGGGGATGAGATGAAAACGCTGCATAGGAGGTACCGTAGGATAAGATTATTTTTGTGAGTTTCTTATGCGTATATATCCTCAGCTTATGACTGCCCAGGTTGGAAATCACTGCTTAGGGTAACGTTCAAGAATTTGCAATGTATAATAATGTATAATATATAATGTAGATTATCATTCAAAAAATTATAATGTAGAGTATGGTTAAAAAATGTATAATGTTGGCAACCCTCGACCCGCAAGCCAAATCTAGCCTTTGAGTGATTTTCATCCAGCCTGCCAACATATGGATAATAAAAATTAATTATTAATGTTGGACTCCGCTATGAATGAAAGGGTTTCTATAGTAATGGTTTAAAAATATTTTGAAATTTCCACCGGCGGGGCGGTTCAAGTAGGGAACCCTCCTGGGTTAAGGCAGCAAGATCTATAGTATTGAAGTACCATCATATTCAATTCCATGGATGTTTTCTGAAAGATTTTCCTTGGTTGAGATTTAGACATTGAGCGAGGTCAGTCCGGGATGGAACCAGTTTCTAAGCTTCACGTGAGTGTTGGAAATAGTGCTTCAGTGTGGTACTAAAATTGTGATGCATAGAGTGCTTTTCAGTTATAGATTGAAGCACGTCTATACATGTAGCTTATGCCAACCTCTCTTCTAAGGTATGCATGTGCATGGCAGTCTAAAAAGTCAACGGAAAATGAAAAAAATGCACTATAAAACAATCTCGATCATTGAATAGGGGAACAGCGCAGGACGAACACTGTTAAAACTGAGATGTAAAACTAAAACCATGAGTGACTTATTATCTGTATGAATGTATTAGTTCAGCGTTGTACACTATTCG
Organism: Archaeomysis grebnitzkii; assembly: GCA_031471125.1. Taxonomy (NCBI): domain Eukaryota; kingdom Metazoa; phylum Arthropoda; class Malacostraca; order Mysida; family Mysidae; genus Archaeomysis; species Archaeomysis grebnitzkii. The sequence continues at coordinate 4,448 of JARUHE010337921.1, read as the reverse complement.
AGGCTTGAATTAGTAAAAAAAAAGAAAAAACAACATTGCCAGAAAATAGTATATGAATTTTATTTAAAACCAAAATTTTAAACTATCTCAACTGTTAATATTTTTATATATAATGTATGTTTGAACAGTTTAATTGCTATTACATTTGTTATTTTTCTTATTAATAATATTTTCATCACTATTCTGATTAAACGTATTACTTTTTTATGCTATATTACTATTTCATTATTGTCTATGCCTAAAGATAACAGTTTTGAGGCAATACATAAATTTTTATTATTATTCTGACTAAAAGTAACATTTCCAATATTATTTCGTATATTAATAAGGATATTAAAAAAATACTTTTGATCATATGTTTTATTTAATTACTGTATTATTGACTAAAACACTATATCTGATTGTATTGTTTATACTAATAATACTGCTGCTACTTTTATTATTACTATTACTACTGGACTAAACAAATGCTTTTGATGTTATTAATTTTAATAAAACTATTATAATCGATATCTTACCTAATTAAGGTTTCATCATTCAATTATGATTTAATCAGTAATGGACGACGAAAGGTTTCTTTTGTTATTTTAAGCTCGAATTTATTTATTTTAATTCTAATGAACTTCCGTTTGTGGAGATGAAGATGAGGAAAGAAAATTGCGGTGATGGGCAAAAAAATGAAAAGCTGCATCGTCAACCGTGACGTCATCGTTCGAGTCCCTGAATGAAACAGCAAAAGTCACATGTGAGTTTTTGGAGAATAATTATCTGTAATGAGAAAATATTGTTTGGCCGAAGATCACTTTGGAACAGAAATGTATTATTCATTCTCAAACTGAGATCCTCAGAGATTAAAGTTTGAATCTCAACGATGATTGACGAAAAATTAAAAAGTTTCATTTCTCGATTTTACTTTTTTTTGTATTTCTATTGACATATTATTCTAAGCCTTGTGTATTGAAGATACATAGTTTGTACAAGTACATAAATTAAACATTTTTAAGGTTTTGATTATAATAATAATAATAATAATAATAATAATATTTGGGACTTTTATATAGCGGGTCTAATCAAACTTAACGGATCTCTGCCCCGCTTCACATATCAACCTTAATATTACTACCCAAATCAGTGATGTGTACCCTAAGGATATGCAGCCGACATATGGCGAGTCCTCCAAGCCGGGGTAAGCTTAGCATATGAGATTTTAAGAGAATACAGCCACGTTCAAATCCAAATGAAATAGCGTTAGAGCGGACTCAAACCGGCCCCAGTGAGATTTGCTTATGCAGCATTAATATCCAGGAAGGTTGTTACTCTTTATACTGTATAATCCACTCAGTCTTTTTTTTTATATATGGTAAAAAATACAAGAGAAAATCTATATTAGATCTTTGCTTTATAAGACTTTTTTCACAACTAAATATATTAGAAAATAAATATACAGATTATAGGTCAAGAATATAAAATATTTATTCTAGTTTGTTGAGGCAGTTTCAAGGTCAATTGCTGAATAAAGAAGAATTCCAATAGTGACACATTTAAAATATAATAATACTATTTTCAATGTATACTATATATTTGCATATAGCTGCAAAATTAAACTTGAAAAAAGCTCAACAAATAAAACTATATAAATGTACTAAGTACTTACAGTAAATTTATATTAAATGTAATTTAATATCATCAATATCTAATTAATATATATAGTTTTGCGTTAAAGATTTCCGAAAATCTGAAAGTTTGAAGAATCAAATATATTCTAATAATACATTGATACTCTTTCCTCCCTCAAGGAGGTTGGTTATTAAGATTTCTTAAAGTAATCAATCGTCTCTCCATATATATACTAATTCCATTAATTAATTTTTATGATTTCATACAAATTAAAATAATGTCGAACGAAATAAAACAATACAATAAAAACAGAAATCTTTAAAAGTGTATAGATGTTTAGATGAAGTTTTAAGATCTCTTGTTTAAAAGTTTTCTTCTTTATTTTCCTTGAGAAAAATAATATAGTTTTGAATGTTGAACATACCGAAATCAAATTTTTAATTTGTATAAAGATCGTTTGTTCATTGATGAATAAGAAACAAAAATTAAACTTTGTTTAATTATATATTGCAATGTTAGTTTATCTTTAAGCCGTGTTAACCAAGCTTGGTAACAGATATGCTTTCTTAAGGATCATCCATGATGGTTTAATGTTCGGGTACCAAGGCAAAAATCACCTTCAATTATTGTTGTTATGAACATCAACAATAGCTGCCTTATATAGTTCAAGGTTTGGTGCCGCACTTGACGGTTTCCATTGCGGTTTAGTTGAGTTGTTTGTTGGTGTTATTCTTCTGGGAATTAATGAAAAACTTATTTTATTTATAAATATCATAATTAAACCATTCAAAACCATGATGTCTTAGTCATATATTTGCATAAACATTTATTGCAATAAACTGCCATAGAAAATATTTTTTATGCATAGCTGGGGTAATTTCTTCTTCTTCTTTTGAGACCAAATTGAAGAATGGATTATTCATCAGGCTTGAGTGAGGTAACTTACAAAACTAAAAAAGTACATTTATTCATAACTGACTGATGTAATTTAAACATAATTGTTCATTCAAAGTCACGTCACAATTATTTGTGTTTGGTATACTGTATTTTAAATTCTCTAAAAAATTATGCAGGTTACCAAGCCTGGTTATAATATGGTTTAGCCAACGCCGACTTTACTAGAGGCCTCGTACGGTTGTACCTACTTGCCATGAATTTTTGACAGTTACAAAAAAACATTGGAAACGCAACTGGTAGCATGGATACCAACCATAACTTTTCTTCATCTCTGATCAACTTTTTTGATCATAGATCGACTATTTTAGCATTGATCGAACAACAAGAAAGTTAATCCCGTATCAATAAAAGATTGAGTCGAGAACATATTGTGTAATTAGCAATTTCGATATGAAAGGCCTGTAGTAGAGTCGGCGTTGGTTTAGCTATATGCTAAGCTTGCTGTATCTAACTAGTTTAATGAGGATTGAAACTGGCTAGCGTATGGTCCACCACTGGTTATGATGTTGAATTGACGTGGTGCAAAGCTGGTTGAAAGTAGGCCAATACTGTTTGCAATGTAGCTCCAAACTGGCCGATGGTAGGCTCAACACTGTTTGCAATGTGGCTGAGATATGGTTTGATACTGGTTTCAATATGGCTGAGCTGGTATGAGAATGGCTCAAAACCGGCTAATGTGATTGAAAAATTGTCAAGCTACGGTTCTATTCCGGCAATAACGGCACCAGTATGGCTGAAGACCTGCAAACGGATAAGGCACAGATATGGCCTGTTGTGCAACTATAGGGCGAGCTGGATCTGGCGAGTGGGATTGAGCCATAGTTTAAACACATGTTTCGTTTAAAAATTGGCATACAGATTTGGCTCAATTCCGTTTACCGGATGCGCCGGTCAGCCATATTTGCCAGAACAAGAACAGATCCGGTCCAGTGTATACATGCTGTCTGGGTTGATTGTAAATTGTTTTTGTATGAGCAAGAACACCTTTAAAAGACTTACGATCTTGAAAATTAACCAAACACCATTCAGTATGCCATTGCTGTAGGGAAAACCAACCAAACATCATTCAGTATGCCATTGCTGTAGGGAAAAATAATTACGTTTTCCTAAATGGATAGATTTTGGTAACACTAGCAGTTGTTATAGCATTATAGTTCATTTGAATGTGGAAATTATAAATCAACGATTAAATTATGAAAAAGGTTGTAAAATGTTATGGCTAATCTTTTAAAACAAATAAATTGATTGAAGGATTTTTATCCCATTTTGAAATTGAAATTCATAAAATTGTTCCGACTCAATCAATAAATAAAATTAATTTTTCTGTTGCATAGTTTTGCTGTATCATTTTTTTTAATGAAAATCATTGTTTTTGTTGTTAGGAATTCATAAAATTGTTTTATTTCCAAAAATAGACTGACTAACATACATTTTTTTAGAGAAAAAAATCATTTAACAGAAATGTAAGTTATATGGATTAACAACAACATTTCTTAACAACTTTCATGTTCTAAAACTTTAATTTATTGAAATAACTATGCTACGTTTTTATCATGTTTATCAGCATTATTATGTTTATCAAAATTAGACTAAACAGTTTTCTACTTCATAACCAAGATCATTCACCAGAAATAAAAAATGTATGCATCAAGAACAACACTTTTTAAGGAATTTTCTTCTAAAACTCGAATTTATTGAAATAAATAGGTTTTTGTGATTGTCACGGCGCCAGGCAGGCTGGCGCCTATGTCGAATAGTTTTGAAAAAGGTAATTTGGACGAGAAGTATTAATATAAAATAGGGTAAGTTCACGAAGATCGTCTTAAAAACAAAATACTTTATTTTAAGAAATTCACTAAAAAATCATCTTAAGA